>JAOPJM010001291.1:11545607-11565608 GCA_027124095.1 Muusoctopus leioderma
CTAGGTAGCAGAAGCTATCGACTACTTCCAGTGGGCCGCCTGGGCATTTTAGGGAGTCTATTTTACGTGTGCTCTTTATGGTTACTGCCCCTGAACATCTGCCGCATATGAAACCCCGCTTCTCTGATAGCCTGCCTGAGATTCCACTACAGAATCACTGGGAGGAAAATACAGAGGGCCATCTGCTGCATGAAATATTAATAGTAAAGTGGGTACTATGTATATCTTTTGCTGATCTATATATCAGCGCTATATATATATATGTGTGTGTGTGTGTGTGTGTGTGTGTGTGTATCTTTTGCTGATGTATATCAGCAAAAGATATAAACATCGTTGAGAAACAGAAAAGCCAGTGACACTCACTTGTCACACTTTCCGTCAGAAATTCAGTGAACCAGTGATTGTCCCATTGGAAACATGTAACCAGCAACGCTGTGTTCTCAAATTGAGATATAGCATAAATAAATAAATGATTTCATTTTCCTGATGACAAAAAATTCCTGTGATCATAAGGAATTTCCATGCAAAGAATCCCTTTAATTATTCTTTCTTCAGTAGATGAATAACTTGAGTATATAATGTCAATTAAAATTATCAAGACATCAACAGGTACAGATTTCTTGGTTCTGTGTAATTTCTTCTAGCTATTGTTTGGATATAACATTTAAATCTATCTCAATATAATAGCTTCTTAATTTTCAAATAATTTCCACTTCAAATGGTTGCTTTCTATTTTAACAAAATAAATATAGATATATTGATGAATACATTTGTTTTTATATATTGTGAAGTTAAATTCTTTGGAACTTGCAGTAGGTATAGCTTTCTACAGTAAAATCTATGAATATTCTATAACTCTTCAAAACCTGAATACAACTTTAATTTTTCTGTTTCTCCTCTTCTACAAAACTAGGTTATTTTCTTGTAGATATGAAGTTTTTTTGAAAAAGTTTTGAAGTGTACCACACTTAAATCTAAAGCAAAATCTCCAGATGTGATTTTCTTTTGTAAACCTTTTTACATACTTTTATGGGTATTTATCTTTTTTAAATCTAGACATAAAGCATAAAATTGATTTAAATTCTAAATTTGTTCAATATTGATTGTATTTGCATAATAGTCTCTATCTGTCCATCTCTCTATCTATATTTCTTTCTTTCTCTCTTCTAGAAGAAACATTGCAAAACACACACTATATTAATGAAACCTTTCATGGATTGCAATGCATAAAATATGGTCATCCAGTCCAGGATAAAATACATGTAAAACCTGAAAGACTTCTAGCTACTTAACTGATCTCTATTCAAATTCATAATATAAAGTGCTATTTCTAAAATATATGAATATACATGAAATATTGTATTTTATATGAATATGTATAAGTATTTCAATTCAAAGCAAACTTCAGAATAAAGCATTTTATTCTTCAAGGACCTAATAAATGAATAAATATTGCATAAAATAAAATAAACTTAAATTTAAAACATTCATGATATCCAAAAGAAGAATGTCATCTTGTTTAAATTATAAACTGCAGCAAATATATTTCTTTTAAAGTAATCATGGTTATTTCCTAGACGACCTAGAACTTTTCATGCGAAAAATACAACAAGTCTTTAAATTATTTATGAAAAAGAGACAACCATTGTTGAGTGTATATATTAACAGGTGCCCATTTGACTAACGATAATATAATATAAACATATGATTGAACACTGATAAGTTTATTATAATTTTTGGTCGTAAATTAATGAAATATTCATCCACTGATGGAATAATGATAAGAGGATTAAAAATTAATAATAAAATAGCAAAATTAATTTACTGTTTTAATCTAATGGAAAACTAGCTTGATTTAAAAACAATTGCACAGGATAGCAGCTTTAAGATTGTAAATAATGGCTATTCTCTATAGTGCAACAGTGGTAAAGTATGCTTGGACATACATATACATCTGTTTTTGCATTTATCATACATATTTTAGTTCCCAGCAAGCCTTTTTGGAGGAGACAAAACATAGAATCAGAGGAAAATAATGATGGTCTGCATTTTGGTTAAAAAATTTAAAAAACAGTTAATAAAATCTGTAAACTAAAACAAGTCTGTGACAAGTGAATCATGATATTTTGAGCAGTGCCATTCTTTTAGACTGTAAATTTCCTACTTCAAGCTTCATATTCAGTGTGTGACTATAACATTTTTCTGAGTGATCGGCACCATGATGGTAGGGAGGGAATAGCAGGATATACAATACTATGAAGATTAAAGAAAATAGCAGAGGCATATCTAGAGCTAAGGTAGTATGCTATACTTGACTATCTATCTTGAAGCAAATTAATGAAGGTGTCTCCATGCAGTTGCTTGGCCTGCTATAATTGGCCAACAAATCTCTTTCAAATCTTACCCTATTGTCTTAAAACTGAATGAATATACATGATAAAGTAGACAACTCATCATGAAATACATTTGAAACCCCTAAAAAATAAATTTGTTTCCAAAATACTTGTGCAAATACAATCAAATAACACCATCTACAAAAACTACACATAAATACATGACATTACAGAAACAAAAGTAGCAGCAACAACGACAAAAACACAGGGTACCATTATTATATCCCATCCCAACATTACATCTCCACACAAAATACATTAGAAAAAAATCCCATCATTTCAAACACAGAAATAAATCTTGTAAACATAACACAAATAGATTAAAGAATACTACAAAAACGTAGTGAATAAAGTCTTTGATATTGTAAAGCAGTGTGTCACGTATTTCAGGAAAAGTTCTACCTGAGTAATATGGAGTATTTGCATTCAATACTGAAATGAATGAAGCATGGAGCTGTCACTATGAAAGATTATTTACTAATAAAACAGAATGGGAAATGAGTCAATGATGGAACCTCTACATGGCTGCTTGGCATGCTAGAAATAGCAGCAAATCTCCCTCAAATCACATCCTGCAGTCTATGTTCAAAATTATGTACTATGTAGTCAAATATGTAAAACAATTCATTAGACAATTCTCCCACCTCTACATCAACATCCAAGCCCCCCCCCCCCACACACACACTACTAACTTATTCCTCTCAAGACACAAATCGCTCATCTGTTATAATCCTTCTGTTTAGGCTATACTTTATATGACAACTTTGCTCTGAAAGGTGCTGCCTGCCCGAAAGTGGTTGCCTTCACTCTTCCTAGCACTCACTTTTCTTACCTGGATATCAGCTACATGCTATTCCTCACTGCCTCATTCCTCTAGGTTCACCTACTCTTCAAACACCTCAACAATGAATTATCTCCTGTCTTGCATTTAGGACATCTGTCTCAATTCATCTCACTCTGAAGTTATCATCCTTGGTGACTTCAGTGCATATATCCTTTGGTATTCGTACTTCTTCTACACCAACATTGCTGATGCAAGGCCGAGTCAGTTGCTATTCTGAATTGTCTGCACCAGTTACTATCCTAACCTACCCATATCTCTGATTAACACTCCAAACACTCTTTACATCATTCTCAGTTTTAAACCTAGCTATTACTCAGCTACTATCATTTCTGTGCTCATCAGATCATATGACCACTGACTTATTAAGATAACACATGACACGTCTTCCTACAACCAAACACTCTGACCCATAAACTTTCTGATACTTCAATTAAGCTAACTAGTCGAACCACCACCAGTATTTTGCCAATTACAGCTTCATCTGCAGTCATCTAAGATAACTGAGTGAGTAGCCAACACTATCTCATAGATATGTTTTTTCATACCCTCCCACAACCAAAACCATAACACCACAATTAACAAGTTGTTTACTTGCAGTTGCACTGCAGAAGTACAGGCGAAGAACACTGCCTGCAATATCTGGTGAAAGTCAGCCCCACCTCAAACTAAGAGGCATTTATCCACTACTGCAATACCTATGAAACAACGATCAGTAAAGCAAAAAATACTTTCATCCATCACACAGTCTGCACACTCTCCTGCCTTCTAAATTGTATCAGGGCTTTCTGGTTCCCCTTTCTGTATGGCATGGTGTAGAAGAAGGGGCTGTGCCAATAGCCTTCACATTGTCCCTGAGACCAGTGAGATCAACTAGTTGATGTTCCTTTTAAACAGCTGCAAATTGACAGTTCTAGGAAAAACATAGGCTGGGAGATAATTCCAGAGGGATGATGTTCGTGTGAGAAAAGACTGGATGTGGTTAGTGTGGGGTCTGGGGATGGGAGGTGGGGCTGGACACAATATGGCTGATGAGAGGAGGAAAGACAAATGAGTCAGAATGGCCTGTGTGGAGGTGGCACAAGACCAGCTAGCTTGAAGAAACAAAAAACACTGTAGTAAAAAGCAGTGAGGAGACAGCATGTCTGTGAACTAGTGGTTAGAGTGTTTTGGTGAGAAACTTCATATCAATTAGTTGGTTAGACTTTTTTGGGTGAAGTCTTATATGTCTTTATATGTAGTAGCAGCACTGTTCCAGGTGTGGGAGAACTATTCCATTGTGTGTTTCATTTGAACTTTGTTTAAGCTTAGTAGTTGTTGGGAGCTTAGGTATTTTCTGTCCCTGACAAGAAAGGTCAGTCTTTGGGATGCAGTATTTGCTATGTTGAAGATGTGAGATCACCAAGAGAGATTATCACTGATCTACTAACGTTTGCAAAAACATCCAACCCACCATTCCTCAAACATGATAGTACTGTGTGCATAACTACTGCTGCTGAAAAATGCTTCCCACTTTGCTTTTCTCTTCAAATTGCATGCACTTAAAACTCCTTCCAAATGCTTCTTTACTCCCCCAGTCTCACCTCCATGTACACACAGTCACCAAGGTTGAAAACTTCTTTGATTTTCCCAACCCAATAAGGCAACTCATCTCAATAGTGTCATTTCCATTACCTTCAAATAGTGCACTCCAGAGCGAGCTCTCATCCTCATAAATCTCTTCACTATTTCCCTCTATATATGGATCTACCCCAATTTATAGAAAAATGCTTCAATATGTACCATTCCAAGAACGACAATATCTCTGATTCTGTCAACTACCTGTCACTTGCCGTCACTTAAAAAATCTCAAAAGTGATAGAATCATAAACAATCATCTCTTTCTTTCCATTGAGTTTTTCTGCTAACAGTAACAATAGTACGATTTCTGTAGTGCCAAATCTACTTTTTACAATCCTTCCTCCTTTAAGTCATTCACCAGTATTCTCTTGGTAATTTAGACAAAAACAATGTTGTTGCACTTAACATCTACAAAACAGCCTTCGATCATGTCTGGAAAAATAACCCTATCTTTTTCAACAGCAGAAATACACAATCGCAACACATATCAAGGAAACATATCTTTATATGGGAACAATACCACATAATGTAAACCTTCAAATTCAATGGAAATACTTGGCCTTATAATCTCTGATGATCTTTCATAGCAACCTCACATTTATAGCATTGCCAAATGTTAAGGCAAAGACTAGGCTTCCACTTCAGATCCTGAAAATACTTCAGTCCTGGTCAGATTCTGATCATCAACAAAGCATATGCATGACCTACAATGGAGTACTGCTCATATATAAATATGGGATGGTGCTGCTGCTACATCCATCAATATCCTAGACTTTCATTTGAAAGAAGGCCATTCACCTAATTGACAAAGATTTACTCATGAACATGTTACAACGACTAGCTCACAGACACACCTTTTTCCTCTCCCTGCATCTTCTATTGCTACTATAATCGCCTCTGCTCCTCTGAAATAGCTAGATACATACCACATCCATTTTGGCCTGCCCGACATACCCATCACAGCCCCGCTCATCACTCCTACTCTGTCTCTCATCCCAGTTGTCAAACAAATCACTTTGTGCAATTCTTCCTTCCTAGAACAGCTTCTCTCTGAAATTCCCTCTTGTCTACATTCTTCTTTGAAATGTCAACTGACAAACGTTTAAACTGAACATCAACTGCAGTGATCTGAACAGTCTGGGAGACCCTACAATGTCCATGGGTTACTGCCTGTTCTTCTTTGACTAACAGATACAAACATTTGATGATGAGCTTTTTTAGTTTGATAAGCCAAGCTAAAGCTGTAAATGAGAGAAATTACCTCTGTGGAAAGCTTTTCATGTATGAAAAGGCTAATGATAGTGTCATTATTACCAGTATGTCTATCTGTCTTTTTCTAATCCTGTTCTAACATATATTAAAACTTTGAACTATCACACATCTTTTCTAGATAGGTAAATATGAAACATAATTACATTTTATAATTAAGTATTCACTACCTCAACACCTGTTGTTGACTTACAAGAAATATAGTATAAGTCAATGTGAATCTCATTATAAAACTAAAATTGGATAATGCTGATTTTTAATACAAAGAAAATTGGGACTGAATACCTATGGAAGTGTCTGTATGAAGATAGCTCTATTCTCTTTATATAGTTAACCTTAAGAATTGCAAGAGAAGACTGTTAAGTAGAAGAGAGAATTTAAGTGAAAGAACCTTGGAAGGTGAAAATGGCAAGGCTAAATTATTAATTATCATAAGGAGATTCTTAATCTTAACAACTCTACGAATATGGCCTAGCAACGATTTAATATTATGTGAGTACTGCAATCACAAACAAATTGATGCAAAAGGGTATAATGCACCATGTAGTAGCATGCAGCAGTATGATCAGCCAAAGGCCATAAATGATTCACAGGATGTTACTTAAGCAACCTAATTAGAGCTTAGGTTGAGTTAATAACATATTGTCTCCATTGGCTACAAGGTAGGTGGGGAAAAAATAAGAAAACTTTAATTCTGTTGGTAACAAAGGAATCCTCCCTCTATATTTCTCTCACTCTCTGAGTTTGTCTTTCTGTCTCTCTCTCTCACTCTATCTATCTATCTATCTATCTATTTTGTCTATCTATCTATCTATCTATCTATCTAATAGCTCGTTTATATTATGACAGTGCCAAAGCTGCAAAGATAACAACACCTCATATTAATGGCCTGATGCTTGGTCAATATTTAAAATATTCAAAATCAATAGTGGAATCCAATTTTTATTTTATTCTGAGAACTTGGATTTATGATATCTATTATGAAGTGAAGGAAGTTTTGGACAGGTTTGACATTTAATTTGAGATAAACATCAGACATTTTGGTAAATGAAAAAATAAAAAAAGAATGGAGTAAAAATTGAGAAAAATTATATTGGTGAAGTTTTAGATTAAACTAATAATGGAAATACTCACAAAAGAAAAAGAAAATGGTGGGCAAATAGGAGAACAATAATAATAAGAGCATGAGAATTAAAGACAGGAAAAGACATAGAAAGTAAAATAAATATAAAAATGTAAGAAATTAAGAGAGAGAAAAAGGAAAGAGAAATAAGGAGGAATGATAAACTAGAAGAAAAGAAAAAAATTTGAATTTTTTTATATGAAATAATACAGTTGGGAAAAGAAATAATTTTGGAACAAATGATGTTAAGATAGAAAGATAAAGGTTATAATTAAAGAAATTATGTTAATGGCTGCACAGTGTGACCTTCTCTGAGATATGAGGATTAAGGAAGTTATCAGGGAAGGGAAGCTAACACCAGCTTAATTTTAAGATATTAGAAGGATCCTGGAAGAAAGAAAAAAATCTGAGACTAAATTTAAAATTGAGATTCAGATTATCTTTTTTTATAGATTTTACTGAAAATTATTTTTTATTGTTTTTGCAGTTTAATTTCAAATTCACATGCAAATACAGCTCTGAAACAAAAAGAGATTATTCCACATCTCCACCATCATTCCCTCTCCCAATCCAACGGCAGTGCTCCAGCATGGCCGCAGTCCAGTGACTGGAACAAGTAAAAGAGTATACCCAATTACCTACCACAATTTTTATTTTTTTTCTGAAGTAGGGCACTCTTCAAAACTTGAGAACTTGCGTCTTTTCACAGCTCACAAACTTTTAATTTTTATGAATTATTTTTAATTGCTTTTGGCTGATGCAGACCATTGCTAATTTCATCAGATTCTAGTTTTAGTTTTATCTACTAAAACATCTTTATGTGCCTCTGTTTGATTGATTGATTGATTGATTTCTAGAGTGTTTTGCTCTGGTATTGCAGGAACTACTGAAGCTAAGATCTAAATATCTTATTCATCATTAGTAAACAAAATAGAAAATTATAATTTGTTTTTCATTGTTATTCAAAATTGTTTTTGTTATTTTTTTAGCAAGTTATTTGGATATATATTGTAGTCAAAGAGATGAGTTATCGAAAAAATAAAACAGAATATGTTATTATAAATCAGGATTATCCAAAACATGAAATTCGTTACAGGAAAAATAAACAGCAACATGGTAATTCCAATTCTGAGCCCTATATGATGTTTCTTGGGCATTTATTTAAACCTGGCAGTGACCATCCCCTCTCCAGGCCTGACCACAGCCGATTTCTTCCAGAGAGAGAGAAAGAGAGTGAGAGAAGAATTGCCCCAGGTACTCAACTGGTACATTGTTTATTGACCCTGAAGAGATGAAAGGCAAAGTTGACCTTGGCGGGATTTGAACTCAGAGTGCAGAGAGCCGGAGTGAATACCGCAAAGTATTCTAACTGATACTCGAACGACTCTGCCAATTTGCCACCTTAATACATAGTAATACATGTAGTTAAATAACAACAGAATTTCTTTGAGATATTAGGAGCTATATGGTGGCTATAATAGTTAGTAGTATAAATTATAATCAAATACAGACTACATATTTTATTCTTTAATCTTTTACTGGTTTCAGTTATTGGACTATGACCATGCTGGGGCATCACCTTCAAGGGTATAGTTAATAATAGCAACTCTGTACATTACTGGTACTTATTTTATCACCCTCGGAAGTGTGAAAGGTAAAGTTGGCTTAGGCTGAATTTGAACTAAGAACTTGAAGGTAAGTAAATAAATACCACAATGCATTTTGTCTAGCAATCTACCAGTTCTATTTCTCTAGAGACAGTTTTCCTTTTCCTTTTGTTTGATAACTTTTTGGTTAATATTATCTCAAATATTTCTTCCAATTATGTAATGGAATAGGAGTTGAAGCATATCGAATGTAGCTCTCCTTGTACATTCTTATTGATATCTTTCTATATTCAAGTGACAGCTCCCTGTCACTTAAAAATATACGTAAGCATTAAGATAAATGTTAAAAAAGGATATATTTCGAACACTTGTATAAGTTGTGAAGAGCAGGGATTTGGGTTTCTTTTATTGTGTTCATCCAAATATCAACTTTCAATTGTGAAGAGAAGCTTGTACTTATTTCATAACTTTCTAATCTGAAGCAAGCAGATATTTTATTTAAGAGTACAACACAATTTCAATGGCAAGTTTTGAACTGATGGCCTTTAGAGCTACTGTAATGTATACCACAACTATTGCATCATTGAGGTTCATCTATTTCCATTTTTTTTAGTGTGTTACAATGTCTTTTTTCTTTCTTTTTAATCAACAATTTATGAGTTTATAGCCAGTCCATCACTGGTGCCTTGGTTAAGACACTAAGCATTTCTGTTCCTCGTAACAGGTAGATAAGAAATGAGACTATTAACTCAGTAGTGTCAACTCAGTTTATACATGCCAATATTGTATATTCCTCTAACAGAATAGACTATTCCTTACTGTTCATGATACTATTTACCATTTACAATTTACCATGTAAGTCTTCTACAAATAGAAATTTCACAGTGATCCAACAAAGATAAAAAAAGCTTTTAGTGGATATTTAATGGTTGAACATAATTCTAGTGATATAAACCATCACAGAGGAAAATAATAATTCTAAAGTTTCATTCAATGGGTCTCATTTAGCTTCAGCTTGGTCAAAATCACATATGTTCTCTCAGACAGACTGTTTGTATTATTAAATATCCAGAATAAATCATCTGGTAATGTAGATGTGACAATTAATGTTGAAGGAAAATTATATAATACATTACACCATAGAATACTTATTTAGAATTATTTCATTTATTTGTTTTGATGCATAATTCATATGCTGCATGGAATATTGGGAAAACTAATTGCTAAATATGCACAACCTGAGAATTTATTGACTTATATTTAAACATGAGGATATTGAATGATGTATAAATAGTTTGTGAGAGTGAACACGTATGGTTTAAAGTATATCAAAGCTGATGAAACGCAACCATGTCAAAATTGTGATTCTTTGGTTGCTAGATGTATATGTTCTCTCGAGGTCAAAAGTGTTTTAGAGCAAAGCTAGAAATACTTTCTTAAATATAGTTATTTCATGTGACTCTATTGTGTGTTATGTAATTTTCCACATATAATTATATAACAATCTAACATGAGGCAATAGTTGATGTTATCACTGACATTAATGTGTGTTCAGCCCAACACACTATCCAATGTTATCACTGACATTAATGTGTGTTCAGCCCAACACACTATCCAGTTTAATACTACCTCCTGGCCCATGGGTATCTTTAGTGGAGTTCTGTCTGCTGCGAGCATTCTAACCAGGCTTCCAACAAAGAGATATCATGATCTCATGACACGCTGACTTTCTATTTGCACTTTTCTGTGCATGGTTCCACAATTTGTCTGAGGGTGGAGGTGGCAAAGGCCTGCCACCAGATAGTACAAGGGCTAGCCCTGTGGGTAATGCCTTGAAAGGCTACCCTACTAGCATGGCCCATTTTCTCATATCCTCTTCCCTTCCAGTTCAGCACATGATTCCAAGAGGCCCATCCAAGGCCACTGATATCTCGCTGAGCTATTTACAGGGATCTAAATAATGGTTAGAGACAATTCAGAAGTTGTGGTCTAAAACAAACCATATAAACACACGAAATGTTAAAGGCTCAAAATACCGCTCAATCTGCTCAACAATTCTGCTGCCTTTTCTTCAACATTCGCAAACTCCAATGCAACCTAAATATCACCTCCTACTAACACACCAACCACACATCCTGTTCCTCTCCAACACACAAATCTCTCACCACTTATATATAGCTATCTCTGCTGTCCAGACTACACTATATGTGGAAACTTCACTCTCAAAAGTGGTTTCTACACTTATGTAGAATTCACTCCACACACTCTTACCTCTCTCACCTGTTTATCTGGAACATAGACTTCCAGTTACTCTGGCTCAAACTCTCCATTCCTCAGTCTTCTAAATATATCTACTGCCAATACCATTCTCTGCACTCCTCCAACCACCAATAACTATTCAACCATCTCTCATCCTGGACCGAGGACATCCATTTTACTTCACCTCTCTTTGAAATTATCTTCAATGGTGACTTCAATATCCACAACTCCTCTTGACTGTCACTCACTCCTCCCACACCAATGGTACTGGTGCAGAAACGGAATCTTCTGCTATCCTGAACTCTCTACAACAACTTGTAACATCTCCTACACATACACACCCTTCATCTCTTTCTCACCTCTAAACACTGCCTCTGCCAAATTTTCACCATCTCTGCACCTATCAGATAACCTGACCACTACCTAATCACAGCTACTTGCCATACATCTCCATAATATGCAACGTCCTCAACCCTCGGGCCTTTTGGCACTTCAAATCAGCTGACTGGTTAGACTCTGCCAATTCTACACTAACTATCCATGGTAGTGCATGTGCTTCCCCACCTGATGCATCAGAGGTAGCTAAGTAGGTGTCTGAAACCATCAGCTATTCCTCCACATCCCTCGCACAACCCCAAAAACATAACCCAAAATCCCCAAAGTCATTCACTTGTAGCTGCACAAGCAAAGGACATAACCTGCAACATCTGGGAAAATCAGCCACCCCTACAAACTGGATGGCTTTTACTCACCACTGCAACTACTGCAAGACTATCACCCTAAATGTAAAAGATGCTTTCATGCATCACACAGCCTGCAAGCTCTCTCACCTCTCTATGTGCAGTCAATCCTTCTGGTCCCTTGCAAACTTTTTGGAATCTTCCTACTCTCCACTCCTCAACTATGACGGCTTCGTAAGCAGTACTCCCACGGAGAAAATCCCCACATTTTCTGCTCACTTTACATCTAATTCCACACAGTAGGTAATTCTCATCCCAAAACATTATTTCTACTCTCCACCAGGCTGACCACTATGTACTCATACTGTTAAGTGTAAAATCACCTCCAGTCATTTCAAAGCAACAAGGCCACCGGCTCTAACACGGTCTCTTCCATTACCCTCAAACAATGAATCCCAGTGCTAACCCCTATCCTCACCAAGCTCTTAAATCTCTCTCTCTCTACAGGAATCTATTCTGATCTTTAGAAACATGCTATAGTGTGTTTCAGTCACAAGAAGGGCAACCTCTCTTACCCCACCATCTATTACCCTGTCACTCTCACTTTCAACATGTCAAAGGTCATGCATACAGTCATCAACAACAATCTTCTCCGACACCTTGAGTCTCTCTCCCTACTTAATGCCTACAAGTATTGCTTCCATAATACTGGAGTCCTACTCTCCTATGTCACCACCAGTTGGCTCTTGGCCTTGAGAATTCATAAAAAATAATGTCTTTGCAATTGACATAAGCAAAGCATTTGACCGTGTTTGCATGCAAATCTCCTAGCTAAGCTGCTTGCCTATGGGATCCATCTATCTCTCATCTCTTGGATCAGAAGCTTCCTCTCAGATCACACCATCAGATCATGTACTGATGGAGCTCTCTCTAAGGAGAAAAGGAAATGAAAACTCCTTGGTTACCACTAATCACTACATCAATCTCTGAGAGTAACACAGCTAGAAGTCAGTTGCCTTGGATTGATCTATCTAAAGCCTGTGATTACTAGAGATTAGTACCAGTTGAGAACTATGGAAGATAAAGATGTAGAATTTTCTACCAGCTGTAGATCAACCTGTCATGGCATTATCCAATGGTTGAGGCCCCTGCACAATCCACAGGGAAATCTTTCCAGCCAGTACTCTCTGATCCGACTATTAGTGGCACAACTAAAAGAAAGTGTAGTTGGAAGTAGTGCATCAAGATTGTTATACTCAAAGAAGCTAGAAATTGATTCCTATGAAAATAATCAACATTTCAATTCTAAAAAGTTAAAAAAGCTCCCATTAATTTTTCCATGTCCTGTTAATCTTATCATGCCTTAACCCTTTTGATACCAACTCGCCTGAAATCACCTCTGGTTCTATGATAAAAAAAACATTCATTTTAAAGTGTTCATATTTAAATTTAGAGCTTCCATTATAATTTTATGTAAGAACTTTTTGTTAAGTTATGTTCCAAACATCAACTTAATAACGAGAAAGTTAGTTATTTTACTAAATTCCTCCAAATTCTTGATTATTTTCAAAATAAATTGAAAATTATAGTGTATTTCATTAGAAATATGGTAACATTGAGGATTAATCATTTCCTATGGTATTCTCATTTTTGTAAGGCAGCATTTAATAAGCTACACTTCAATAGAAACTTTAACCATGTTCATGTCACCCAATGTTACCATCCTCCACTCAAGGTGAAACTATGTATCATAAGTATATAGTTATTTCTACAAATAATTTCAAGATTCCTATCACTCAAACCACAAAGAATGACTTTAAATTTTCCATAATTCCTAGGCAGAATAATTCTTTAAATAAGTGTTATAATTTATAACAATTAAATTCCATTTCTTAAGAAATATATCAAACAGATAACTATGAACACTTCTCTTTTTACAGCAAGTAATGATCGAACGTACTTTATTTCTTTATTTGCTTCAAAATTAAGTGCCTTGTTCACGATTTAACACTGATAAATATTTAGTATGGAAAAATAGTTTATGGAGAGCTTATAATAAAGATTTTATGAAACAGTTCTATTGACTAACAGAATAATTATCAATGTTACAAGCATTAATTCCATTGAAAGTTGTATGTTAGTGAAAATGGACCGATGCTCATTGAAATATTTTTGCGGAATATTGTTGTTAGTTTCCAATAAAATTTCTTTGAACTTCCAATGTACATTGTGCTAAACTCATTTAATAAATTGATGTTTTGTCCTTTTGGTTTGTTTTTTTTTGCATCTCAATGCTTTTTTTTATCTTTTGTTTTTGGTAAATTATTTTCTTCTCACATTTTATTAGCCAGAAAATCTGTTGTGAGAATAAAACCATTTGTTCTCTTTTACATTTTGTTATTTTTTATTTAGATACATAATTTTAACTGAAAATAATAACAACGTGAATACAGCACAGTTACTAATCAATAAAGTTGAAAAGTAATCAAAAATAGAATGGAATATATTCACTGTCTAACGACTATTTCTAATTTTATTTTCATTTCTTTACTACACAGATGTCATCTGTATTTACTTCCATTTATGACCTACAATAGCTTAAGGAGACATTAAAATCAATTACACGTGTATTCTATTTCTTTATTTCTAGAAAGTAAAAGTTATGAGCTAGTGTCTTCTTCACATTCTTTCAATCCTTTTTATCATAATTATAGCTTTAAAACTTTTCAGCAAATCGATTGCCAAGTAAAGCTGAGCAAATTAGTTGACATATTTAATATATTTTTACCATAAAAACTCATTGCATACTTTTTAAATATATAGGAAACAATTCTTGACTTTAATACTATATTCAATTTCATCATCATCATCATCATCATCATCATCATTATCATCACCACGACTACCACCACCACCACCACCATCATCATCACTACCACCACCACCTTCATCATCATGATCATCATGATCATCATGATCATCATCTCATCACTACCACCACCACCTTCATCATCATCATCATCTCATCACCACCACCACCACATTCATCATCATCATCATCATCATCGTCACCACCACCACCACCACCACCATCATCATCATCATCATCATCATCATTATTGGCACCACTATCATCATATTTTCCTTATTGATACCATCGTTATAGTTATCTTCATCGTCATCATTGTTGTTTTTACTCATGCTGTTCTTGATGCAGTTCAAATAATATCTCCAAAACTTTTTTTTACTTATAAAATCCTAAGAATATGTTGCTTATAAAGGATAGAAAATTTAACTGATCCCCCGACTGCACAGCACTAGGCGAAGTCACCTTTCTGACATTGTATTTTGATAATCATTTTAGGTCGCTTCATCTTTTCAATTGATATGACAGTGATGCAGAATCCATAATAATACAAAGGAACTTAGTTTTAATTTTAGCAATTCTTTCATTCTGTTACTTGTTTCAGTCATTGGACAGTGGCCATGCTAGGGCACAGCCTTGTAGGGTTTTCAGTTGATCAGATCGACCCCAGTACTTATTTTTTAAGTCTGGTACTTATTCTATCCGTCTCTTAGCTGAACCGCTAAGTTATGGGGGACATAAACAAACAAACACACACGCACGCAATGTAAATGAAAATCGAAAAGCTCAAAACTTCCCTTACTGACTAATTAATTGTCCCCATATGTTTTTCACTTGATGCAATATTGATTCTAAACTTGCGTTTCAAATTTTCATTTTTACAAATTTATTAACTTATATAAAGTTTACTACTTCTTCCGCCTGTTCAAATTATGAAGCACCATTTGTCAGTTACTTCTTGAGCATCATTACAACTAACTGTTGTATTTAGTTATATATTGTTCACATAAGTCAACTGAATTACTTCAGATATAGATACGTAATTATTCTTCAGTCTATCAAATAATAACATTTACAACTGTCTCACATCTTTTCCAGATCAACAAATAAAAATGTAATTATAGATTTATAATTAGGTATTTCCCCACCCTCTGTGGTTTTCTTACAGGAAATATAGCATGAGTGAATCTCATTATGAAACCATAATTAGATATTGCCAATTACTGTTTATCTTTGCACTGTCTCAACCATAACTGTTTCGACAATTAACTTTATTATAATATAATGACAACCACAGCCAAAGGGTTATTGATTTGTATTTTATCATTAGCACCACAATGTAACTCTGGTCAAAGTACTTAACTCTAAATGGCCTAGTCCTCTCTAACTCAAATAAATAAACCACGATAAGTTACAGCAGTCAGATATTGTGTTAGCTAACAGTTTTGTGTTCAAGACATTCCCATATATAAAACCTGCAATAAACAGGACCCTTTCGCTTGAAAAGGAAGATATCTCTTAAACATTTCAAGCTCTATTGAGTAGGTAATATGTACAAGAATGCACAGTGAGAGTCGTCATCATCATCATCATCGTGATTTTACGCCCTTTTTTCCATGTTGGTACAAGTTGGGTGGGTTGTCACAGTACAAGTCAGTTCATATTTGGAGTTACTGCTATCCTAGATGAGTCAACGTCTTGCTTGTACATTTCATTTTTGGCATAGTTTCTATGGCTGGATGCCATTCCTAACACCAACCATGTTAAAAAATGTGCTGAGTGCATTTTATCCTGGCACCAGCACTAGAGAGGTTGTCATATCCTCAGCAAGACTAAAGAGTCTTCTCTACTCTACGTTGTTTCCATTCATTCATCAACCCCTTTACAGAGTGAACTGGATGCATGTTATCATTGCACTAGCACTAGAGAGGTTGGCTTTGTCCTCTGCAAGACTAAAGAGTCCTCTCTATTCTACATTGCCTCTGTTATTTCTTGGCAAACGTGACTGAGAGGCTGAGAGAGTATGAGTGTGATGGGGAATACAGTGTGATAGGAGGAAGAGACTGGTAGGGGAGGGAATAATGGGAGAGAAACAGTGATAGCTACATGTTGCTCATTGGTAAAGAGATTGAATAGAAAAACATGAACATTGTGATGGGATAGCAATAAAGATGTGTAATGGTAAGAGAGAGCAAGTGATGGATAGCAATAGAGAATTTCTTTGAAAGTTAGATTCAGTGGACATTAGCATTTTTAACTTCATTGCTATTTATAATAGTTTACTTTCGTGACTGGCTTCTTCAAAATTCAATCAATATCTAAATCCAAACCTTTCTATCCTTGGCATCAGAACCATTGGATTTACTAGCTTACTACATTTCAAGAAACTTATGCACAAATCACCTCAGAGAAGAGAATTTTAAAATATACTTTAAACATAAAAAATGCCTTTATTACTCTTTTGTTCTTCAAGTACCTTATCAAATGGTTTCCCATATTAACAACACACTCCTATAGTTACTTTTTCTATCATCACTGAAAATTGTATCATTTTCGATGTTACTTTCTTTAGCCAATCCTTCTTTTGTTATCTCAAATACTTACTTCATTTCTAATAAAACCCACCTCTCTGCTAGTTTTACTCTCAGCCCTCAGTTACTCCTCTCGAATTCTGCTTTCCACCAAATATTTCCTTTGTTATGTTACTTCTTCAATTTTACAATCCAGTTTGCTTGGCCTTGTTTGTTTGTTTGTTATTTTTTTTTCATTCATTAATCTGATCTTTAATATTGATTAAAAACTATCTGTTAAGAAGTACCCTTTATTCTCCTTCACTTTTTCAATTTTGGGGGCTTGTTTTATCGATGACAAAAACTATTTCTTCCCCATCTACTTCCCTATTTATTTCCATAACTTCATTCTTTATACCCATTTATTTCCTAAGCTACAATAAAATGGCCATATTGTAGGGTGTTTAATATATTTTTTAAAAGAGTGAAAAGCATAGTTTTACTGTTCTGTATATTCTTTATATTTATTAAAAGTTTCTCCTGGAGAACAATCACTTTTGTTTCAAGTAGTTATAACAACAACAACAATAACAGTAATAATAATGATAATAATGGTTTCTTTATTGGGTCCAATGGCTTACCATATAATACAAAAACATGTCTTGCAGAATTATTACACAATATGGAGTTTGTCCATATAAAAAAACAGGGTGTGGGGAAAATGTTATAGAACATGAAAAAAAACCATTGAAAATCTAATACAATATATATAAACAAACAAAGACACCTACCTACAAAAGAGTGGGGAAACTGCCACCTAGGGAAGATCAAGGCATTCTACAACCCTGATCACTTTACACTCCGGTCATTCCTTGCCCACTCCTGACTGCAACCTATAGGCTGAATTCAATAATCACCCCTCTCACACGACCTAATTTTGCGACTTGCACCCATCTTTCATCAGATTTTCTTGAGTGCAGCAGCTCTGTCTCCACGTTCACCTTCAGTATACTTGAAGAAGTTGAAGAAGTTGATGAAGGGTTCACCGGAGAGGTAGAGATCTGCCCTCATGGCTTTCAGCCGAATCTACCACATAACCTCTTTGGCTACAGCTATCAGACAGGAAAACTGCCTGTCTCTCCTTGACAAATGAGGATAGTGGAGTGTTCTTTATAAGGGACTCAGCCAATAACTGGATTTGTCTTACAATAATAGTAATGAAAACGGTTATGGATAGCAGAGTTGTTTGAGTGCCATGTAGTATTTAGTTTTGTTGCTTTACATTCTGAATTCAAATCCTACTGGAGACAATTTTATTAAATGGTTTTGATAGTTTCTGGTGGGAAGGCTTTGGTTCCGTGCCACAATAACAAATCCTTCGGTTTCAGCTTTGAGTCCTGTGCATTTTGGCCTCTATTGCAAATTTTCTTTCTATCCTGAGTCTTCTTTCAGGTATTTGGTCATATAGGGAGGGGCTGTTCCTGCCACCACTTTAGCATGGCATTCTGTAGTCCCATGTTTTAGCTTAGTTTTTAGCCTTTCCACAATTTTTGTTGTTTCTCCTTTCTCTTCACCACTGCCTATCATTTCAGCCTCTGTTTTGTATTTGTTGGCTTCCTTAAAGACAGAAGACAGCTTTTTATTTTGTTCATGTTTTCTATGGATATAAAGAACAGCTATATCTGAGAAGTTATTGTGGACAGCAGAAAAGTAACAATTAATATAGCTGTTCTTTATATCAATACATTCCCTTCCAACACCCTTTCTGTTCCTGTGGTCAGATTTTATTATCTTCCAAATGAAAAATAATCTGTTGTGGATTATAGATACCAAATAACATATTGTTGGTAAACAGATTAGCAGTCGCTGTTCTTGTTTTTTTTTTTTTTTTTTTTGTGTGTTTTTTTTTATAAGGGATATTGTTTTCCTATAGTGACCTGTTGGATATTCATTGTGATATCTTTAATAATTCATTAAATATGGTTGCTAAATCATCGAGTTCACTGGTAAAGTACTTTGATCAGAATTGAGAACTCTACAATTTATCAAGTCTTGATTGTGTTGATAAATTTCCTCAGTAGTTATGCTGTTTTATCATTCTTCAACATTATTGTATTATATATTTTTGTTCTATATGCTCTCCTAATTCAATTGTATTTCTATTGCCGTTGGTTTATCTTCCACTCAGTTGTAGAATGTTTTGCATTTGTTTCAAAATATGTGATTCTGATTGATGAATTGATAAAAAAATTTTCAAAATGTCTTGCCAGAATCGTTATATTTATTTATTTATTTATTTATTTATTTATATATATATTTATTTATATATATATTTATTTATTTATTTCATTTCCAAGATATCTTAATGTTGTATTTTTTAATATTTGTTTCATTTAAAATTTTTTAAATATTAGATCTGGACCAGGTCATGAAAGTTACAGAAAGTGTTACAGCACAATTAATTAGGAAGAGAGTTAGACTAGATGAGATGGAGTTCGGTTTTATGCCAGAAAGAGGTACTACTGATGCCATCTTGCTTGTTAGACAACTGCAGGAGAAGTACTTAGCTAGGAGTAAACCTCTATACCTAGCATTTGTTGACCTAGAGAAGGCCTTTGACAGGGTTCCATGCTCTGTAATCTGGTGGTCACTAAGAAAACTAGGAGTAGATAAATGGCTTATGAGGGCTGTGCAGGCTACATACAGTGGTGCACTCAGTAAGGTGAGAGTGAATAATGAATAGTGACACATTTAGTGTGCAGGTAGGGGTACACCAGGGCTCAGTCCTGAGCCCCCTCCTGTTTATTATAGTCCTCCAGGCCATAACAGAGGA
>JAOPJM010001291.1:11595071-11610406 GCA_027124095.1 Muusoctopus leioderma
CATCATCTAAAATTAGTTAACTGGAATTAGTATTCGTTTATTTTTCATTTTTAAATTTACATTAGGTTTCAACCCTAGGATGTATATTGTTTTTCTTCTTTTATTGCTTAACTAGTTTCAGTTATTGGGCTGTGGCCATGCTGAGTCACCACCTTCAAGAGTTTAGTCGATCATATCGACCCGAGTACTTATATCAGTCTGGTACTTATTTTATCAATGTCTGTTTATGGAACTGCTAAGTTATGGGAGATAGAGGGACACAGCATAAACACAACAACAGCTATAACCAGTGTAGATAAAAATACAGACACACACATATATACATATAAATATACAATGGGCTTCTGTACAGTTTCCGTCAACCAAATTCCACTCACAAGGCATTGATCAACCCAAATCTAGAGTGGAAGGCATTTACCCAAAGTGCTGTGCAATGGGATCGAACCCAGAACCACATGGTTGCAAAGCAAATATCTTAACCCCATGACTATACCTGAGACTATTAAGTTGCTTATGACACCTAAGTTTCCCAAGTGGTCACCCAATTAAGTACTAACTAGGCTTAGCATTGTTTAACTTTGGTGATCAGGTGAGAACTTGTGTTTTCAGTGTGATATAGCTGCATATATATATAAAAGGATGATTTCTTGTGATGAATTTATCTATTTATCTCTTTGCGTTTTATGGCCATCTTCCCTGCTAAAGCAGGGGTTAGCCTTGTGGGCCCCATGACAAGCTTCTCCATTTTCCCCTATCGGCTGCAACCCCCCTCATCAACCTCCTGGCTTTCATTTCCTCCTCCATCATCTTTAGCCATTTCTTTCTTAGTCTTCCCCTTCCTCTACTTCCTTCCACATTCATTTCCATCACTCCTCTCACCCAGTGACTTTCATCCTTACTCAACACATGACCCAACCATCTCGTTCTATTTTTCTTCACAACATTCATCACTGGTTCTATTTCCATCATCCTCTGCAATTCATTGATACTCTACTCAACCATCGGACCAGGGTTGCCAGTTTGGCTTTTTCAAGCCAAATTCCTAAAATTTGGCTTTTTTGTCAATTGGTTGGCTTTATAATATGAGTTTGGCTTTTTAGCTCTTTCCTGGCTTTTTTTTCTATCGGGGTGGCTTCAGAATATCAGTTTGGCTTTTCATACTTGAATCATAAAATTTATAAATTATGAAAGTCATGTACCATATGAAAAAAAACAAACCAAGTTCTTTCAGATAGCATATCTAGATGTAAGGGTCATGAGTACTGCCCTTCCTCCTCTGGTTAAGCCATAACAAAATCCTCCACACTCTACGCACACACACATGTCAAAGCCCCATTCCATTGTGTTTTCAGTGCTACACTTTGACATAAACCATATGTATTTACACCTGACATTTGAAAATTCCTATCTTGTTAGTACTATTCAACTATTGATGCTGTTGTTGGTCGTTAAAGAGTTGGCGGTGGCGGTGGTGTTAGTAGTGATAGTGGTATTGGTGGTGGTGGTGGTGGTTGTGTTATTGGTGTTGGTGATGGAGTTGGTAAGGGTGGTGGTGTTGGTGATAGTGATGGTGGTTGTGTTGTTGTTTAGTCTCAGATCAATCCTCATTGAGCAGACATATGATCAAAGGTATTTTAGCCATCTTTTAAGATGTATCTAGAACTGCATTATCTCCTATATCCTTTATTTTTTTAGGATTGTAGGTTGGGTGTGATTTGAGGGAGATTTGACTGCTTTTTGTAGTGGTCTACTGCCATGCAACTGACACCACATTGGGCTGTACCTGCCCATATGTTTTTATACTCGTCATGATGTCCCTTCTGAGGCATTGTTCTACGGCCGGATGCCCTTCCTGGTGCCAACTCTTTTAGTCGCCTCTTACGACATGCAGAGATACAGTGTATCTATTCTAAACCGGATATACACAGGGAGATGAATTTATCTATTTGAATTAAAAATATGCACTAAATAATTAAACATGAAAAAATCCAATGGTTTTAAAAATGTTCACAATTTATAAGATTTAGGAACATTTACTTTTAATCTTTTGATACAGTCTATGCAAATTACTTTTTTTCTTACTACTCAATCTAGGGATAGATTTAGTAGTAAGAAAAATAGAAATAGCAGCCAAATCTCCCTCGAATCACCCCCTACAATTTAAAAAAAACCAAAATAACGATGCACTGGCTAATGTAGTCCTAAACATGCTATTTCTGAAAAGAAAAATGGGATGGTCATGACTAGATCATCTTTAATTATAGGTCTGCTTGCTACCAGTTACCAGGCTGAGCTATGGACTAAACAAAAATAACAACACGGTTTAAAATATATTTTCAAATTTATTTTGTAACAAGTTTGAATTCTCCAGCATCTTGAAGTGAATATAAATGCAGTAATTTTATTCAATACAAACCTCACTGAAAAAAGAAAAAAAAGACTAAGTTGTTTTTTTTTGTTGTTTTTTTTTCAATTGTTAGCAACCAAAATAGAATGTAATGCTGCAATTAAGTTGCACAAGGAGCAAAAGAAATTCTCAAATCAATAACTCAAAAGTTAATATTAACAGAAATAGAGATTGTGAGCAGTAGAAATGTGTTTAGTATGTTAATCAAAAATAGAGACTTGTTTCAATCAAGCAAAACCATTTTGCAGCTCATGCCAATTATTTAAACAGCTGATTTCTCAAGCACTGACAAAAGGGAAATGTAATACTGTTTGGTATTTGCTTAAATCTACTTCAAATTTCGAAAACAAAAATGGAAGCTTTATAAAATTTGTAGCCTTTCCTGACTAGCTGTTCAAACATCATGGATGGATATCCACACCACTTGAAGAAGTATGGCCTTTGTTTACATTCGTAAAACACATGTTTTAGAGAACTTGTCACAGCATTTTGAATTATAGGTTAGAACTCTGATCAGTATAATATAAAATAGTTTAGTGGCTAATTCAAGAGTTGAGTAAATTTCGAAAGACTGAAAAGAAATGGCTGTCAGACCAAGTTAACAAAATAAATAATTTATTTCTGAGAAGAAACAGAAGCTGGTAATTGAGATACTGTTACCAAATGTTTAGTGACTGAGAATATCCAATAGCAGTCTGCTGGAATGGTATTATCTTAATATATTTTTATATTAAAAGGCAGTTTGTGTATGTAAGGGTGGTCGGCCTAACATACCACACCATCTAACACCACCAACTGGTTCTTGAGCCAACGAGAGAGCCCTCTATGTGGTCACTCGACCTGCTAGAAATAGCAGCCAAATTCCTTCAAATCACACTCTACCATCTTAGAAAAAGACACAGATAATGTGATCTTGGGTTCCCTACACATAGACAAAAGATGGGAAGGTCATGGCTGGAATGTTTTTGATCATATGTCTGCTTCCATGCAGTTTCCATCTATCAAATTCCACCCACAAGGTATTGGTCAACCCAAGGCTATGCAGTAGGATTGAACCCCAAACCATTTGCTTGTAAAGCAAACTTCTTAACCACACAGCTATGCCTGTGTCCATTATCTGCCAACAAATATTTTTTAAAGTTTAATCCGGGCAACAGATTAACCCTACCACCACCCATGTAGGCCACAGTTGGATTTGAACTGAAAACACAAAGAACTGGGATAAATACGCAAGGCATCCCATCCGGCTCTCTAACAATTCCACCAATCCACTACCATAGACTGGTACTTTATTTATCTAAAAAGGATGAAAGGCAAAGTTGACCTTGGTGGGATTTGAACTCAGAGCGAAGTGAGCCAGAATGAATACTGCAAGGCATTCTTATCCAATGCTCTAATGACTCTTCCAATTTGCCGCTCTCAATCAATACTTGTTCATATGTGTAGTTTTCATTTACTTTATTTGAAAATCTTTATATTCCCTTTTGTATGCTACTATTTCTGCCTTTCACCATTCTTACATTGACAAATATTTATGAATGTGTGCATGTGTGCATGCATGCTTGCGTGTGTCTCTATGAAGTCTTACTGGTTGTTTACATTGCATGAATGCCAATCGGCCAGTGGATTACCTATTCAACAGTTAAAGATTCGTGGAAAAACTATCTTACAAACAAAAATATGTAATGGTTGGCAACAGGAAGGGCATCCAGCTGTAGAATACTGCTCCAAAAACAAAATTTGTCCAACCCATGCCAGCATGGGAAAACGAACGCAAAACGATGATGATGATGATGACAATGGTGGCGGCAGCCCATATTTCTCAATAATATTTATATACAATTTATTTAAATAAAATGTATAATTATCACTTGTTATTGTTTAGACCTAGAAATTATAGCTAACTTTAGAATATGACATTAAAGTCAGTGAATAGGTTACATTAAATACAGTTGTTGGTTAAGGATCACAAATATTGTACCACAGAAAATTCCATATTACGTTAAACATGTCTTCATAACACAAACATAATACAGATTTTATTGTATTAGTCATTTCCAAGCTGACCCAAGTGGAATCCATAGGATACAACCTGTGTGGTTTTAAGGATGAGTCGAATGTCTCAGTTGCACAATCTAACTAGCAGTTAATAGGGAGATAGCCTCTTTTGTCTTGTAGAGATTCTTTATGATACTCAAAATAGTAATCTATATAAATAAGCGTGAATGTTTGTCTGTTTGTCTTGAAACAACGTCGCCATTTCTGAACGAATCTTTACCAAATTTTTCATGGACATCCTAATGTACCCCAGAAAATTTTGTGTACAATGAAATCCAGAATTCCACTTTGGAATACACATTTTTCGCTTAAAATATGAAATTTACCCCAAAGAGAGGGGGAAAAACAAGAAGTTGCACTTGAGTAGGAGGGGGAAAGTAAGAAGCAAAACTATTATAGGTGTTTAAGTAGGAGGTAGTCATTTTTAAAGATAGTTTTGAAGAAGGGGAGAGAGAGAAAGAACAACACAGGTTGTTCTTTCTCCCCTTCTCTCCCATTCACTTCTGTTTTTCATTCTTTCTCTCCCAGCTCTGTAGGTTCTAAGTTCAAATCCTGCTGAAGAATACTGCTTATATTTTTTTTGAAGTAATATAAATGTTGAATAATTTTTATTCTACTGCTATCTCTATATCACTTTTAAGAACTTGAATATCATATGACATCCATAATCTCGTACATAAAGACTTGCTATTACTATATAAAAAGCAAATGTTGTTGTGACATTTGAAATTTTGGAATAAATTGTGTTAACAATGAATTATATGAACATATATTCTAAGAATTACAGATTTAAGATTTTAGATTAACATTCTAAGATTATTGCTGAAGAAAACTTCTGTTTATTATTCAGGAAATGCCACCATTTTGAGATTATGAAATCTATATTAAGGTCAGCATTAATGGATCATAAATCTTTAGTCCCTATTTCTTGCAATATTTATTTATTTAGTTTACATAATTCATTCTCTGTGTAGTCTTCAAAGTCTGCAGTAAAGATAGCCAAAAGTTTCATACACATTAGATACTCTGATTCCATACCTCTAGAAAACATTTCTGTGAAGACTTGTTAGAAAAATAGGTAAATTATAACTTCAGAAATAAACCTATGATTCAATTTAGTACGAATCCTCAACCAGTTTAGATGCACATGTGCATCGGTAGTTAAATGGAGAAGATTCCTTATTCTGGTTGGCTGATTGATGCTCTCTCATACACTGACAAGTTGCCACATATAATTGGTGTTCAAAACAAGAGTATTTTTAGATTATTAAAATAATCTTTAGAATACTGAAATACTCTAGAATACTGAGATAATCAAACTAATGGCTAAAGTATAGTTTTGGGCAATTTTTGAGATGTTTCTTTATCTTGTCTCTACTAGTGTCTGATTTTATTAAAACCATTGAAATTAAATAAAGCTTTTACTTTACAAAACTAAATTCACAATCTCCAGTCAGCTCTAAAGATTTAGTTTCTAACTGCAGATAAGAGTAGAGCGTTAATACTTGCTAAAATATACCATCAACTATACTTATCTCAGTCATCCACTCAGAATCAATAAAATAATCAACGAAATGAATTCTGAAAATTGATCAAAGACAAGCCTGAATGCCCTTTTACATCAATTAGAGGTCAAAGAAAAATAAGACTACTCTCATTGTTGGGCAACAGCTGTTGCTAGCTAATTAGAGAAATAGTTTTATATATTTTATCATCCCTACCCAAAGAAAAAGGAAAAGCTGCATTAAGCCTAATAGCACTTGTGCAAGTTTATTCATATTATTTTTGTGAGGAATTGTTATAATAGTGAAGCTGAAATGAATTTTAACTTTGGTATCTATGAGAGAGTAATAGGATTGATATATGACAGCACAAAGATTTGAGCTTACTGTTCTGTAGTGAAAATTCCACCATTAGGCTATTCATCATTTAGGTTATTCATCATTCAGGTTATTCATCATTTAGATTATTCATCATTTAGGTTATTCATCAATCCCAGGTTGATAAACAGATACTTGTATTACTGGATAGGGGGTTGATTTGATGCAGAACTTTATTGACTCAAAGCAGAATTGTTTCAAGCAATAGTTTGAAGGGTGGTTGTTGTTAACTATGGGTCCTACACATACATTGTTAGAGCTTCTTGTGCATTCTGACATGTGGACTAAAAACAAGAGCCAATTTTCCTTAAATACAAAACCACAGTTAAATAGTGCTGGGAGTTTGTTTGGTGCACAGAATATATTTTTCTCCTTTATTTGGAGCTCATTGGCAAGAAAGCATACTAGTGACACATGACTTAAATATTAGAAAATTATCAGTAATCAGGTACCTAGTATAAGTCCTTTATCATCTCACTGGCTCCTTCTGTTTTATAAGGAGTATTAGAACAAGGTATGGTTTGTTCAGGGAATAAAACTTCAGTAATTCAATCTAGAGAATTAATTTGTAAGACTAAATCAACTTGATAATTACAAATTGAGTTAAACAGTTTTTTGTTTTCTGTCTCTTGCTTCTATCACCATACCATCTATTTGATGTTGACATCTTGTTTAAATTCTTTATTCAACAAAATCTTCTAAGTATAGGTGCAGGCATGGCTGTGTGGTTAAAAAATTTGCTTCGCAACCACATGGTTTCGGGTTCAGTCCCACTGCATGGCACCTAGAGCAAGTGTCTTCTACTATATCCTTGGGCCGACCAATGCCTGAAATTTGATAGATGGAAACTGTGCGGGAGCCAATTGTGTTTATATATATATATATATATATATATATGTGTGTGTATGTGTGTGTGTGTATGTTTGTGTGTGCGTCTGTGTGTTTGTGTTTGTCTCTTTCTCTCCACATCTGTCTTTGTGTTGACACTGTTTGAAAACCGATGCTTGTTTGTTTATATCCTGTAACTTAGCAGTTTGGTAAATAGAGACTGATAGAATAAGTACCAGACTTAAAAATAGGTACTGTGGTTGATTTCATCGACAGCTCTTCAAGGAAACCAGTAAAAAGAGTATAAATATATTAAAAAAACATTGAAAATTCAACAAAAACTGTCACTCCAAAAACAGCCATCATCATCATCGTCATTGTCATAATTTCCTTCATTCATTCATCTACTTCACAAGGAGGCTCATGTTGTATGTAAGTTTGTAATTATGTACCATTGGAAATACAGTGTCATGTAATGTTGTGTACTGGGGTTGATTTGATCGACTGCAGCTCTTCAAGGTGGTACCCCAGCATGGCCACAGTCCATGTACATAACTGAAATGTTTGTTGTTGTGTTGGAGTGTGTGCATGTTGTTTGTATGGCATAGTCAAAGGAGGAAAGACAGGACCTCTGAGACTGGTCAAAGAAAAGAAGGAATAAACCATGACTGATAGGTTGCTGCTAATCACTACTTCAATCACTATAAGGAGCCCAGCTAGAAGTGGGCTTGCCAGAATATAGGACAGCCTCATGAGGTGTTACTAATGGGGGGGGGGCTCCTGTCATATATGATAGCGGGCCTCTGCTAGAGAACCACCTCTACCTGGTTTTCTAACATACTATGCCATGAGCCAACAAGGGTGCATCTATGTGGTCATTTGACCTACTAGAAATAGCAGACAAATTTCCTTAGAATTACATCCTATCATCTTAAAAAGGGATGGACTCATTGCTATGTTTGAAAAGTACTGAATGGTTATGTGTGTAGCAGAGTCTTTGCTTTTTATTTGGTGCTTATAATTTTTGAGTCTGTATCAGGAGTATTATACCCAGCCAAAAGCATCGTACAACCATACCTGCCCACAATTCAGGATTGCTGCTACATGATACCTCTTCCTTAGGTATTCACCTCAGTAAAAAGTGGCATTAAGGAAGATGGTATTCAAGTTTTCTCCTCGTCATCACCATCGTCATTGCCTTCATCATCATAAGCATCAGCATCAGTGTCATAGTCACCATTTTTTTCCATAATCACATTCTAATCCTTGTTACTGTCATTATAAGTGTCATTATTTTCAACTTTACACAAGCCATTCATTAATCAGCTTTATTAGCTGCAATATCCCCAGGAGCAGAAACGACAAAGCTATTATATAACCCATCATCCCTAAAACTATGTAACCACTATCAAAACTACCATATCACCAACACCACCACTAAGATCACAACTGTCATTAAAGGACTTTGATTAATTTATAAATGCAGCAGCAACAATAACTAAGTTGATAGGTTCAGTTCCCCAATCAACCAGAGAGAAGAAAAAGTCTGTCAAATGATGAGAATTCTGAATGAAGTTTTTAAATAACATGATTGCAATGGTGCAAAATGTTTTCCCAAAGGGTACCTTATTATTCCTCTCTGATAACCTATAAGATCAATTTATTGCACCAGTATTTCAGTAATGATACTATAATATAATCTCTCTATTCTCCCAAAATATTAATTACCAAGAAACTGCTAATGCATGAAGAATGTGATGTAAATGGTCTGCAACACTAAAAATTATGCATCAGCTAAAATTGATTTTGCCTCTAAATCTGGTAAGAATCCATAGGAATTTCAATGCTGTGGTTAATGATTATCACTCCTTAGGGGAGTGTTTTTAATAGTGAACATATCAGAATTTTTAAATTGTAATTTCATGCTCCAGTTTCTCTAACATCAATTATGCTGTGAAGTTTATTGCAAGGAACAACCAGGAACATAGCTGCAGAAAAAATACTGATAAAATCCAGTCAACTGTAAAAACAGAGCTCAAGTGTTAATACATATAGTATTAAGATATACTGTATGACAAAACTATAGCACATGTATAAATATCATTTTTAAAAAAGCCATTTTTGTTTTAAGTTTTATATAGATTTTAATTTATTAATTTGTTTTAGATTCATTTAAAATGAAATCTAATTTCTAATAAAATCAACACACTATACAATAATTAACTTTTGTTTTACAGTTGGCAATGATGGAAAGAAAGCAGGATTATATTGTTAGCACTTTTGTCAGGGTTGCATTAAGATAGTGTAGGGCCTGTACCATATGTTATAAAGGGGCTCTAAATAAAATAAAAAACACATGCACACACACACACACACACACACACACACACACACACACACATTAAAACAATTTGTTTTCTTGCATTGTAAACTATGATTTAAAAGTTGCAATTTCTAGATTGAGCACGAGTGAATCTGTTGATGATACTGGAAATGTAAGTTCATAGTCAACGATCATTACAGTGAGATAATTCAATCTATTTTGATCCTTGATGCTCCTTAGTTTATTTTTAATCCTTTTCAGTTTTGAAATGATAATTCACCACTGCAGTTGGTAACCATGAGTGACAAATAGATGTGCAGGGCATTTTCTACATTCAGAAAACAAGACTTGAGAGAATTGTCAGTTATCAAATGTTAAAACTGTAACTCTACAAGGTCTTGTTTGGTGTCAATATGAGAAGCAAGATCAGTTTTAAACAGTTTAGAAAACTGCACAAATTCTTCACTGTAATTTTCTTCTGGGTCTTTCAGATATGATTTGACAAGATTTGATAACTCCCAGATGTAAACCACTGTAACTGATGAAGGAATCCGAATACACTATTCACCTTTCCATAGGTTTTCTGGTATTTTGACAGGGTAGAAAGGAAGCCAACAATAATGGCAAGAAATGTTCGGCTTTTAAACTTCTGAGAGCGTTTTGAGATTCAACAAGTGGATCAAGAGTGCTGAAACCACTGAAATCATCATACTCAAGATTTTGCTTGTGTTCTCTTCAAGTTTGTTGTTGATAGTCTTCACACTCATTCAGATCTTTGGGTGTTTTTTTTTCAATGTCTGAAAAAGTAAACTGCATAGCTTGAATATATCCATGCAAGGATTCATGGAGTACAGAAGCTGTGTTCAAGTCTTGGCCAGAGGATTGCAAAGAAGCACTGGTCATTTGAAATGAGGTTGTAATACTTGATCCTATGATATTACCATTATTCCTGTTTCCAACTTCATCATGGTTGGAAGTAAGTCCATGAGTTTGTTGTTTGTATTCTCTCTTATGATCCTCTAAAACTTGTTTTACTGCAAAAAAGCTGTGTAAAAGTGCTTTTTGTTGCATGAGCTGACCACCTGCAATCTGACATTCTTTTCACAATGGGCAAAAGAGAACCATGATCAGATAACGCAGCAGAAAGGAGATACTACTGATAGGTAGAAACAGAAAAAGAAATGTGTTCAATTTCAAAGAAAATTAATACTTCTTGACAACATTCAGCAGCACATTTTCCAACCAAATTTAGTGAGTGTGCAAAACATGGAATGTAATCCACAAACTTATTCAGCTCTTTAATTCATGCTTGTAAGTCATTATACTTGCAACACATGTTGCTAGCATTGTCATAACTTTGACCATGGCAGTCTTTTATATCAATGCAATTTTCCTTTAAAACGTCAAGTAAACTTTGAGCCAGCTGTTCAGCACTATGGCTCTCCATATCCCAAAACTTCACAAATCTTTCAATTGGCCCAGGCAGCAAAACTCAGTGCACAGTCAACATCAGCTGATTCACATTAGATGTATCTGAAGTAGGATCCAATAAATCAGAATAATACTTGTATTTCTTCATTTTATAGATAATGTGATCCAGTATACTGGATCCAATCAGATTGTTGAATTTTTCGCGTACTTTAGATAGGTATGAATTTTATGTCTCCTTTATTTGTTTGCATGAGTATTTATATGCTCTGCTAGAAAAGGATCAAACTTGGCCAGTAATTCTAACAACCCCAAGTAATTTTCATTATGAGGAGAGCCAACAGTTTCATTAATACAACGAAATGAAGGACCTTGTTTTGCTAAAAGATTTACAACCATAAGCAAAAAGAGGTTTGTAATGACTACACTTACAAAATATTTATATTAGTTCATGAGCTGAACTTTAAAAGACATTAAATTAAAGAAGTTATTTTGATTAGCAGACTAAATCTCAGTATTAATTCTCATGTGGAACTTTCCAAACTGAGAAATGTCACAAGTCTACAAGTATTACACCATTTTGAGGGTACTACTAAAAAAAAGTTTAGATACACTTCGTCTTTACCTGAACCAAACTCTAGCTATTTTATAGAGTTATGATAATTTTTATGAATCTAATGGCTTATTTGAAGGACTAATCTATCTAGGTTAGCTTGCATGGTGGGTGGTTACACAAGCTGATCGCTATTAGTTTACTAGATGGGTATTCTACCAGAGAGTGAAATTATAATTATTTTTATGGATCGAATTACAAATATGAAGAACCAGTGTATATAGATCACCTTGTATGGGGTGGTAATCAAAATGACTACAAAGGTTCCACTATTTATTATTTTACCGTAAGCTTGATATTTACCTGCTAGCCAACATGTTTGGGAAATTTAGAAGGTTAACATTGGAAGATGACGGCTTAGACATGGTAGATTATGTTAGCATTCTCTCCCTCACTATAGATTCCGCCCTTAAGAAAACCCAAGTAAGTCTCCCACTCCTCAAAGATCTGAAATATATGACATGTTTGAACAAGCAATCCTAGGTGGAATGACCATTATTAATGAACATTTAGTAATCCCCAACACCATTGATATACTAGAAACCTACAAGCCCACCTCCTTACCAACCAATTCTCTTTTGTATGTTGACAACCTTTAAACCGGAAATTATCCTGCAGTAAACTTAAATGGGTGGACCCTGTTTCAATAGATCCTGATTTTGTTTTAAACCAAATCTAAAAACACAAACTTTAAATGTTATAACATTATGTGAATTCACTAATATATTGCATTGTAATTTAAGCAACTAAGATGCACAAGTTAAATATTCTATCCTGATGCACAATCCTAATATGTACATGAGTGTGCGTACTCTTGCTTTTCTCAGCAGTAGTTGTCGTCATTGTTGATGATGATGATGATTAAAAAATATAGGATTAAAATAAATAAGTAATAAAACATATGTATATATACATTTATCTGAATTAAGTATCCAAATTGTATAAAAGTTAAGAAGAAAGTTTTAACACTGGACAACTTCAGTGTACCCAATGTTGGGGACTTTTACAACATTGTCACTACACGTGCATCCCCATGTGTAGTTGTTGACAGAGCAACATACAATTGTCCATGTGCAAATAGATCAGTTGGAAAGAACATACCTATTTTACTCGATGATTTATTGATATCACTGCAAAATCCACTTGAACTGGAAACTGCAAGCATGTAAAGATGAATGGCAGAGTGGTATTAGAAAGTCTTAGTTTAATTCTTGGCACAATTACATGTTTTCTATAATGTTCACCTTCTATAACACTGTCACCTTCAATCATACATTCATATGTGTTACTGGAATTCTTGTTCAATTCTTATTTAAATTTTGCAACAGCATTACGACATATCTCTTTTTCAATTACTTTATTCTCATTGGTTTGAATTGCCACCTCTTTGTCTCTTTCATTTTTACTGTCTTTCCTCTGACTTTGTATTTTTTTTTATTTTTTATAACCATAGTGTCATTGTCTGTCCCTTTCCTGTTTTGTTTTCTTTCCAATGGTCCTTCTTTATCTATAATGTAAATGCATAGAAAAAACAGCAGGTGTCTGGATAGGCACTACAGTGTTTAATAATGGTTAATTATATCAGTTAACAGCATATTGTTCGTTAAAATTTAAATTGTTTACCATATCTGCTGTGTAAGGATATGGGTGCAGTAATTAAAAAAAACAGTTTTGTTATGACTGAAAAAATAACACTCACTAAAAAGAATTTATCTTCAGAGAGAAGAAACATACCATGCATAAAGGCTGAAGGATTTACAGTACTGACAGAATTTCTTATACTGTATATGGATTTAGAAAAAAGCAAACAAACAAAAAATGAAAGTATTTGTTATATAATATCTTTGAAATGAATATAAAATATATATAACATTTCTATAAAAGACAAACTTCCACACACTAACACACAGTGCAGGATAAATAAAATAAAATGGAAAAATCATTCTAGCAATGGAAATATCAAAGTAAACCACTTGATTCCTAGGACCACCACTCAGCTCTCACACCCACGCATGCATTCACACTTGCTTGCTTACTCACTCGCTCAATCACTCACTCACTCACTCAAGCACTCACTCACTCACTCACTCAAGCACTCACTCACTCAATCACTCACTCACTCACTCACTCATTCACTCAAGCACTCACTCACTCACTCACTTGTTGAAGGTCAAGGTCAAAGCATCACACACACACACACACACACATGCACATGCACACACACACGCGTGCACACACACACACACACACACACACACACAATGTTATTTTAGTAACATAAATTTGTTTTTGTAGTATATATTAATTTAAACTTATCTGAAAATGTGACTATATTAATTTAAACTTACCCATGTTATAGTTTGCTTATAGAAACTGTACAGAATAAAATGTTTCTAACCTGTTTAAAAATCCCAATTTTGTTTAATGGGGGTGGTTAGCATTACAGTATCTATAAAATATTAATAATAATCTGATTGTTCAACCGATGTTATTTATGAGAAAAATAATAATGAAGCTGAATTACTGTATGACAAGTTTGTTGCTTTGAAATAGAGAAATAGAATGGCAAGTTTATTAATTATAGCATCTCACAAAAATGAAGTAAGTCTGTCCATCTTCCATTGCCATTCAATTTGTTTATTGTAATTTGTTTAATTTATAGTGTATTGGACCTTGGAGATATTCTGAGTATTCAATCAACCTTAAACACCCAGTCATTCATAAAAGTTGATGGCAGTATAGTACTATAGTAATAAATCTTGTGCAGAATCAATGAATCATATTGACAGCCTACAGGCATTTAACATAGGGCCCTTAAAAATGCAGGGCCCATTGCATATGCTATGCTTGCTACTAGGTTAATCTGGTCTTGATTTCTATCATGGTCTAAGTCAATAGGTCTTGAATTCAGCATTGCAAGTTAATTAAACAGTCATTAATTCCAAAGTGGTGTTAGTGTGGCAATCTTATCTGCCTTGTCAAAAGTGTGACAAAACTTGTGTTATAAAATGTTATGCTTTATTTTCAACAAAGCATTTTGGCAATAATCTCAGTGAAGATGAATGCTAAGAGTTCAATTACACATTCTAATTACATAATTATCTCAAGCCAATGAAGGAGCACCTATGTGGTTATTCTTCCTGCTAGAAATAGCACTCAACTCTTCCTCAGGCCACACCTTACCATCTTAAAAAGGAGGACACATTGGAAAAGGTAGCTTGAGGTAGACTATGCTTGAAAAAAAAAAGACAAAATGTTTATATGGCAGGAATACCTTTGATCATGGCTCTGCTCGATCATGGGTGACCTGGGGCTAAACAATAACAACAACATGGTTATCTAATTTGTTAAATATCTTCAGAGAGGATATTTATACTTATAGGAAGGGTGAGATTCATGTAATGACTTTAGTTGACATTACCATCAACAAAACTACATGTAAGGTTCAAGAAGAAGAATGTCTTTTGTAAACTACATAAAACAGAACAGAACCGACACCTTTTCTCTTATAACAAATGTAAAAAAAGATAAGCTATCATCTGAAGACAGCAACAGTTAATGTGGTGTACCTCACTGTGTTTATTGGCCGCCAGCTTGAAAGAACTTGTCCTGAACATGTCACCAAGAACTACTGAGAGCAAATTGAATTTGTGTGATCATAACAACCAAAAGAAATTGAAAACAAAACATAGTCTAAAGGATGGACATAATAAAGATGATGATAATAATAATAATAATAATAATAATAATAATAATGATTTCTTTTTATTTGCCACCAGGGCGACGGATGAGGGGACA
>JAOPJM010001291.1:11610506-11622664 GCA_027124095.1 Muusoctopus leioderma
GTCAAAACCCAATTTTGTCGTGTTATCGAACACCAATATCGATAGCCTTACTCATATCGAGTGCTTACCAGGACGACATTGTTACCTGCAACTTATATATATATATATATATATATATAAATGAAATGCAATAGAGCCATCCTGCTAAGCCAGGCCATGAGGGAACTTAATCAATGAGTATACTCAAAACATGATTGTACACAAACCATGAGTCTAATAACGATAAGAACTCTATTGAATAGAACTTTGTTTTAGTACTAAAGCTGAAATATGTTGCCATGTTCTAATCACTACACATCAAGGAAACAGTCTTGTACTACACCTTCTCTACAAATCAACGACTCCACACGACGAAAACCCTCAAAGTTACTACAAATTCTAGGCTTCTCAATCTCTGGTGTTGTTGATGTGTTGCCTCAGATCAGTCCCAATCAAAGGAGACCTATGATCAAAGGCATTCCAGCCATGACCATCCCATCTTTTACCTATGTGCAGAAACCCAGGACCACATTATTCAACGTGTTCTTTTCTAAGATGGTTAGAGTATGATTTGAGGGAATTTGGTTGCTATTTCTAGCAGGTCAAGTGACCATGTAGAGGCTCCTTATTTGCCTTGTCAATCTCTGATGTTGTTGTTGTTACCTCAGATCATCCCTGATCAAGCAGAACTATGATCAAAGGCATTCCAGCCGTAACCATCAACCACATTATCCGCTGTGTCCTTTTCTAAGATGGTAAAGTATGATTTGAGCAACTTTGACTGCTATTTCTAGCGGGTCGAGTGACCATGAGGGGGCTCCCTTGTTATCTCATCAATCTCTGATGTTCCCTCATATTGACATCACATATATAACATAGCCAAAACTACATCACAAAGGCTAGGATTCCTGTCTAGAGCCAGGAAATACTTCAGCCCTGATAAGTTTCTAACTCTTTACCATGCTCAGTAAGACCCATGTGGTAGTACTGGATGAGACAGTACTGCTGCTTCCTACACTAGCATCCTAGACCAAATCCAAAAGAAGGCCACTCGACTGATTCCTTTCTTCCTTCTTTAGGCCCTAAATTCCTGATAGAGTTGTAGAGGCGCTGTTGTGACCAACAGCATGTCTTAGCCATTTTTAAACCTGGCAGAGCCACCCCTCTCCAAGTTTGATGGCAGATGATTTCTCCCAGAGAGAGAGAGAGAGAGAGAGAGAGAGAGAGAGAAATTGACCCTAGTACTGGACTGGTACTTTATTTATCAACCCCAAAGGGATGAATGACAAAGATTTGAACTCAGAGCCTAGTGAGCTGGAACAAATACCACAACGCATTCTATCCAACATGGTAATGACTCAGCCAATTTGCTGCCTTACTCAACTGATTGGCAGAAATTCAATCATCAACATGCTTCAACCACTGGCTCACTGACAATGCTGTTTCTTCTCTCTGAATCTGCTTCTGTTACTACAATGACCTCGCCCCTCTGAACTAGTTATTTGCATACCCTCTCCTCCTACAGTTGTTAAGATAAACTTCAACTGCATCAATCTCATCAGATTCAGAAGACCTTCTCTTCTTCTTACTATCATACAAATAATAAATAAATAAATAAATGAAATAACTGATTTATTGAGAGATTCATTCTTGATAATAAATTCATTGCCTATTGAACAGCTGTTCAATAAGGAGTTTATTCTTTTATTAAGAATAGATAAGAGACGGAAATTACAATGATTTATAACATAGGTGCAAAGCCACACATTTTAGGAGAGGAAACAGTTGATTATATCAACTACCAATATTTCGCCGGTACTTCATTGTGTTGACTCCAGATGAAAGAAAAAGTCGGCCCCGGCAGGATTCGAACTCAGAAAGTCCAGAGCTGCAACTAAACTCAGAACATTTAGTTGCATCCTTTTACATTCTGAGTTCAAATCAATCTCGCTGATCCCCTGCTCAGAACACCATTACATTTGGTGTGATAACCTGATAAATGACAAAGCCTATCCAAGGATATTGACTTAAAGTTATAAGTTGTAAGGGAAATGAAAAGGTTCAAACAAGAGCCAAGATCAAACTGTGCACATTTGGTTTGCTATGAGTTTACCATGAATTTACAGTGCATTCATATAGGAATCAGAATACTGAAGCCAATAACTAATGACAAAATATAGATTTCTAAATGTGTTTATTCAACAGAATCTGGAACAAGTATTTCTATTTTAAGTCACAACAAAGAGTTTATAATAAGGAAAAGACACATCCTGTCAGAATAGATTCATATATTTCTGATAAATCTCATTTTCTCATTATGCAATGAATTAAAGAGGTTTGTCTGTTCAGTATTTGAGATGTGTGTTTCCTTGTATGAAACTGTTTATTAAAGAGTAATTTCCAATTTCAGCTGATTACAGTATGTTGCCCTACTGAACCTATGATTATTGTCTCAACTCCATGTTGTTGTTGTTTAGCCCCAGGTCAGCCCTGAACCAAGGGCTTTCCAGCAATTACCATCCTGTTATTTTTCAGAGATAGTATATCTAAGACTACATTATCCATAGCATCCTTCCTTTTTTTAAGATGGTAGAGTATAATTTTGGGGGTATTTGGCTGTTATTTCTAACAGGTAGGGTGACTATGTAGAAGATCCCTTGTTAGCTTCAATGCAGTTTATTTTTATGTAGAATTTATCTTTTAAGTTGGTAAGAATGAGGTTTGGCATTCACATACTAAGCTATCTTTTACTTAGTAACATTTTCAACATATTTTGTTATTGTCTATAGGTAGTGAACCCAAATAAACAGGACATTTATATTAGATACTTCAATACTTTTAATACTGAACCAAACAGGAAATGTTATGTATGGAATTGTTTATGGAAGTAGAGAGCTGAATTTTTAACAAAAACATCACCTATGTTTATCTAAATAACTTTGCAATATCAAATTCATGTTATATAGTCAATTATGCACATCTCCATAATACAGGCTTTGACAGATTTCCCAGGAAATTCTAAATTGCTTTGATACTAGAATTCCTCTTTTGAGGAAAGTAAGACACTATTGAACTTCTGGAAAGAATTTATTGAATGACATTAATCTGTCTATGAGACTCCCAGCTGATTATCTATACCCATTTGTATTACCAGTACTATTTTTTATCAAATTTAGAGAAAAATAAAGACTATAAAAAGAAAATCCTTCAATAATAGGTTGTAGATTGTCAGCTGTGTGAGTGTATAATATATATACAATGTAATGTTCTCGTACGATATAGTAAAGTAGAAATATATTTTATAATACTACATGAAGAGAGTCATGATAATGTTCATCCACCATTATTATTTCACTCACATCCTTGGATTCTTTTTAAATAATAATATTTGTTGATAAAAACAAACCATTTTATTGTTCTTTCACCCTAGAGATACCATATTTGTAAACCAGATATTTTGTTTTTTACCTCATAGACGTCCTACATTTATAAAATTATTTTTATGTATTGTTCTGATAAAAAATATAATAAAATCCTTGACTGCCAATCATACTGACTCCTTGGACTTTATAATGCTTTAAAAACATGTTTACCCCTAGAGATATTTCCTTTCAATAAGATTACATGCTTCCCACGACTTCCAAAATACTTTTCTTCATTATATTATTTCTACCTAATTTTAATAATTTCATTATATATTTGTGTTGTTTTTTTTTCTCTTACACTCAGCCCTTGAGCATTTGAAAATAATAATTGAACTTCAAATTCATTTATTTTTATTTTATCAATAAGGATATCTTAAAGACAAGATATTCATTTTTGCTTTTTTCTCCGAATAAACTGAAACTGACAATGAAGGTGACAGTTAGTAAAATATTAAGTTTTACTAGCATCAGAGATGGTTACTATTACGATTTCCACAGAAGCTGTCTGTCCAGATAATCTAAGATAACTATCAGCATTCCTTCCCTCTGTGTTTGCTTTATTCTGACAAGAGAGGAATGATATTGAGTAGTGAAGACTTTTAAAGGTCAGTTTTACCTTCCTATCCATCTTATCTACAAGGCATCACATTAAATTCTTTCTTTTTCTCTTTCTTTTATTTTCAGTGAACTCTCACAATGAAAAGCATAAAGTTGACATCAGACATTCTAACTGCAAGTAAGCTAAACTACAGGATTCTTTAGTAATTCTCTTTGAGACAAACTTCCAAGTAACATTAACAAACTGAATAACTTCACATATAACATCATATAGAGTTATAAAAATTCTGTTACTAGCTATTAAATAGTTTGGGTTTATACAGCTTAGGTAAATATACCAATATTTGTGTTGAAGTCAGAATTAAACTTGCAGAAGACTCAGGTAATTCTACTGGAACTACAAAGAATTGGTATATTAAAGTCATTTTCAATCATTATTTTTTTTTCATTCAAAAGATATTTCAATGGCCAGGAGTAAAAATACTCTTTTAATCTTTTACTGGTTCCACCATCATCAAAAAGAAGATGCTTATAGCACCTGAGTTTCCCAAATGGTCACCCACCTAAGTACTAATCAGGCTTGCTGTTACTTAGCTTTGGTGATTGGACGAGAACTGTATTGCAGAAAAGAATATTTTAAAATTAGTACTGATTTCTTTTGACTAAATACAAGATCAATATTTTGCAAGGGATTGTGTATAGTTGATTTCATTGATCATAGTATATTTTTCTAATTTATTTTATAAATTCAAAAAATAGAAAGTAAAGTTGACCCAGGAAGGATTTGACCTCGGTCAATGAAATGTTTCAATTTTAGTTTGGTATGCTACTGCTTAATCTACATCCACTACTCTCATTTTTAAATTAGTAATGTTCTATCTATCTACTAATGTTATGTCTGCTAGCAGCATAATAAATCATTTGGGAAAAATACTTTTCAAATTAAATACAAAGTTTTGATGGGTAATTAATTTCAAATGCATATCTAAGATTTAGATAATACTATGATTTCATACTCAATAGTTAGAATAATTGTTGTATATTTATTTCTGAAATAAACCGTCATTTAATTACAAGTCTTAACCACCAGTTTTAGAATTCATTATTAAACATCTATAAAAGTCTCCAGAACTCATAAAAGATAGGTTATCCAGTTTTAATTTATTTGCTAAAATTCATTTATATACAGGACTGCATTTAAATTAGATTCTGCTGATATATACACCGGGTAATTATTTTCTTATCAAGGTGAAGGTTATTAAAGGGAAATGTCAGTAGTCAGACTTCATAATTGTCGACTAATTTCACTTTGCTTCTGATGCATTACTAAGGAAATTAAAAGATTTCAATGTCTGTCAATTTCTTTTAACTTTACGACCTGAAAGCCATTAAGAATACTTATTTGATCTGGCATCTTCCGAGAAAGAAGGGACAGGAAATGAAGAATTATTCTCGTTGTAAGAATGATGTAAATCAGTTTGGAATATATCTGGCTATAGAAAACAGAGAGATAAGAAATTAAGTATTATGTTTATTGTTAGAAGACCTATCCTGAACATTTTCTTATTGATGTGATTGTCTGGAAGGATATAAAAGAAGCACAGAATTCCTTGTTCATTGCTGAAAGTAGCTACACTTTATCAACAGACAAAAATAATGTGAAATATATAACTTAAACCCACCACCACAAAACCACTTCATCCAGATTTTATCTCCTCCACCACCACTACCATCATCATCGTCATTGAAATCATTGCCACCATTGCCTTTACAACCTTTTCCACCACCACTGTCATCATTTCTATCATCAATAACATCAACATCATCATTAACATCATCATTGTTACCACAATCACCAAGTATAAATTACAAAGATCTGATCTAACTGCTTTATGCTATGTTATCATTAGTCTACTACCACTCATTATCATCATCATCATCATCATCATCATCATCATCATCATCATCATCATCATCATCATTATTATCAGTGTTTTATATCCCTTTTTCCATACTGGCATGGGTTGGATGGGTCTGTTCCAGCACTTGTCACAGTTTTTCCTCATCTGGTACACAACGGCAGTGAAAAATGCCAATCTTTGTTGTTGTGTATGCCATGTATTTTTGGCATGGTTTGTATGGATGGTTGCCCTTCCTATTGCCAACTACTTTAGAACATGTACTGGGTGCATCTTATTGTGCAACCAGCACTAGAGAGGTTATCTTCCAGGACTAAGATGCCCCCTCTACCCTATATCTGTTTTTATTCTGAGTCACTCCTCTCCTACACAGGTTACTTTCACTGAGGCTTGTGGAGTCCACATCTCTTCTGTGCACTTTGGCTGAGAACCCATGTATTTAGCAATGAAGGGGGCTCACGGTGACAGTCTAAAGCTACTGGGAACTGAGGTTGTATCCATGATGTAGTGGGTGGGGCTCAGTTATTAAAGGAGACCATGATAGTAGTCTAAGATGGTTGGGTATAAAGGTTTTCTCTGTTATATAGGTAGAGGGAGGGTGCTTACAGTGGTTGACTGGGGCAGGTAGAACTGAGGCTATATCCATGATGTTTAGTTACCAAGGGAACTTCTCGTGATAGACTAATGGTGGCTACCAGACTCTTTAAAGCTTATTTTGCCTTTGTCCTGTAAGACTTATTTTGCAGTTGATACCTGTCATACTAAAATATGATAAATTATAAATTTCAAACTTCTGATCAGAACTTGGCCATGTCTCAGGCAAGTTTAGTAGAACAATTTGCATTCATTTGAAATATCGTTCACATCAAAAATGCTGCTCCACTGGAGTTTTCGATTGGGCCCACATTGAATCATGCAGTAACAAAATTCCAAATAGTTTTTCTTGTATAGTGTGTACAAAGCAACACAGGAGGATAAAACTTCAATTCAATTGATAATGTATCATGTAAAAGTGGTAACCTCATGGTGAACTTGCAACAATTGTTTATGCAATATGTATCTTTATTACTATCTCATCATGTTGCTCATACTGTTTTTCTATTCAATCTCCTTATCGACATATGGCTATCACTGCCTCTCTTCCATTACTACCTCCTCCATCATCTTCTCACTCCTATCACTCTGTTTCCCCCATCATGTTCACATGTATTCACTGTTTCACAAGTTCATTTCCCACATGCAACAGATCATATTCATCTTCTTCTTAACCAGTCATATCTAGTTTTGCCAACTTCATTGCTTATGTTTAACTACCATGTAATTGGTTTTGTATGTCATTGTGTTTTGTATGATACATCCAAAATTTGACATGGTGAGAGAATTCATTTGCTTACATTGCTATATCAAATTTTGTTCACAATGCTGTTATTGTCTATCTTTCTTCAGCATTAAAAATGGCTCTTACGTAACAGATCTTACTTTATCTTTACTGAAAAATTCTATTTTCTTCTTACTTTGGTTGCTTGCATCCTTAGCTTCACTCATGCATATAGTACTTTTAAAATATTGATTTCCTATCTGTATCTGTCTACCTCTGATACCAGTATACTCTTTATTTCTCTGTCAGTTGGACTGCTCACTAATATCATGTCAGTTTGTTTATCCTTTACCTAAGTAATAAACATGTCTACTTCCCAAACAATGTTGGATTTTAGATATTGTAGTTTTAGTTATGTTCAGCTTCAATTCCCTAAATTTAACTCTTTTGATACCAAATCACCTGAGACCACCTCTCGTTCTATCATACAAAACCTCTCATTTAAAAATGTTCATATTTAAGTTAGAATAACATCATAACTTTATGTAAGAACTTTTTTGTTAAGTTATTTTCCAAAAAGTAACTTAATAATGATAAAATTAGTTATTTTACTACTAAATTCCTCAAAATTTTTGATTATTTACAATATTAATAGACACATATAGGCAATCTTAAATGGGATAAGGTATTTTTACAATGCTTTGAATTTCTCATATTGGATGTGGATGTATTCTGCAATAAGAATGTGGTTGGTGGCATCAGAAATCTTCCATAGGTTTCCAATCCTGAATTTTATCATAGCGGTTTCAAAAACAAAGAAGGGGCTGAATCTTAAATATATCATTGCATATATTCTTATTATTTCTCAGCACATTAATGAAAGTTTTTAATTCTTTCCTCACTAGTCTAAAAAACATTTTCCTTCTCTTTGTCAACAAATACAAGGTAAGTTTACTTGTTATTTATTATATTATTCTTTTCTCGCATGTCTTTTATCAGAAATAGTATGTTTTTAATCCTTACATAAATCTAAATTTCATGTTTTAGTAAATTTGCTATTATTCAATTTTTAGTTTCATTATATATATATATATATATGTATATATATATATATATATATATAAAAATTCAAAAAAGATAAATTTTTCAGTACATCATTTATTCACATCCAATCGCTACACGTGTTTCATTATTCAATTCGCTGCATTTCTTATTCTCTGCACTTTAAGGAAATTATGACAATCTCCTCGAATGCATGAATTTTCACTGCATTGCGCATCGAACAATTCCTCAGGCTGATTCTGTGTGAAAAATAATCTCTCTACTGAACTGGTTCAGAACACTCAACTATATATAGACATTACCATATGTAATTTCTTGTAAAGAATAGAAATAAAAATAAAATAAAATAAAAAATAATCAATAAGAATAATAATAATAAAAGAATGAAAACGATAAAGGGTAAGATAAAATCAGATAAAAGGAAAAAATGTTAAAAGGAAAGCAGGAAAAAAGGAAAGAGTTATAAATAGATAAAGTAAAAGATAAAAATAAAATAGGGTACACTGAGTTGAGAATAATCTCACTCAGATATATAGGTATCTGTAAGTAAAAGAAAAGGTAAAGTGAGAAAAAAAAGAAAAAATAGAGATTAATAACGAATTATTGAGGCCAGATACTTACATTGACAACTTTTCTGTATTGCTTAATTGCCTAAATCACGGATTCGAGTAAACGTCTGTTGGCAACATTTCATAAATGGAATCTTAAAACATGTCTTTACGGTCGAAATTATTTTACTGGTAAGTGAAAGTGTATTTTTTGTTACCATGGTAACTTGTTCGTTACCATGGTAACTTTTTGGATACCAGAGCATGATGCAATGTTCAACAACACATTAGAATGCTTAGAGACCATGACAGTAAGAGGATATAGATTGAGAACATTTTGCTTCCGATAATGGCACTCACATTATGCACGCTCACAAATTATGTTCACCCTTAGTGAGGTTTAATCTTTTAACGTTTCTTTACCCGGATCTGTGTTGCAATTCTTCTTTACTATCAAATATAAACCATCTTTTCACAGTACCCAAGAAGCCCTAATAGAAATACATGTATTGATCAATACTGACTCAAATAAGAACAAACACTCTAAATATTCCATCCCATGTTGGTTGCTCTCAATAACTTCTACGTACACAGTACCTATATATTTGATTTTTGTTTCGCTAGAATAAATAATTCAATCTCAGTTTGTATCGCACCTCCACTTTCATGTGTAAAAGCTAACCTTGAAATGATATAGAAACATTTAATATATGGTTTTCCCTGTTATTGTTTTCAATCAATGAATTGGAGCCATGCTTCGTCGATCATACAAAACGCGATGCGGGTGTTTATTATAGTCTGGTACATATTTTATTGATCTCTATCTGTCGAAATGTACGCAATATAATGGGACCATAACTAGTTCCGGTTTTGGACAGGTGCTAACATTAACACGGGAACGTACATATACATGCACATATATACGCACGCACACACACACACACATACACATATCTATATATATAAGACAGATATAAAGAAAATGTATTCAATAAAATATGTTTTAATTTTTTTTTTGTAAACGGCTCGCTGTGAAAATACTAGCAATGGAAATACATTTGAGATTGCACTCCGAACTTAGATCTATTGCACAGATATTCAGCCGATCATCAAAATACACGTACTCTGATTGTCTGCCCAGCAAGAGAACTGTAGCTTAATAGCAGTTCAAACTGATTGCAAAGCAGAACTTAGTTTAAAGGGCTAGTTTATTTTGCGTACTTTGCATTCGTCGGCCAACGTTATTAATCAAATAATATATATTTACGCAGAACACAGCATATGTCAGAAATTTTTAAATAAATATTTTGTAGATATATCTGTATTTTCTGAAGAGCTTCGCTGTGAAAATTCAAGCGATGTGATTACATTGTTTTATTCTCCCCTTGCTCAGAGAAATAATTGGGATTGTCTTTACAGACTATTTTACGGCTATTTAAATGGTTACCACACAACATGTACTCCGAGTTCTATTCCACTGAGAAAAGTGAAGTTTAATATCTACATATATTAAACACAAACCAGAACGTTATATTTACAGCGTTTGCATTTTCACAGCATGCCATTTTAAAGAAAGTGTATCAATATTTACATTATATTTGACTGAGATGTTTCTCTTTCTTATACGCTGTTCACACATATTCATTATTTAATTAATTACGTTAATCGGAAATTGCATGGCACGGATATAAGACTGGCAATTTCGGCTATCTCCTGGTTTGTGACTGGTTTGAATATCTATTAAGCTAGATTTATCAGGCTATTTGTTTTCCGATGGTCGGGAACATAACCACGAAACAGTCTGTAAAGAACATTCCAATTATGTTATGTGTACAGTGAGAATACGCATACATAAAAAAGTCTAGATACATCTACATTATATTTGTCTAAGCTTTTGTAATATAAGTTATGTTGTGCATAAATATGTATTATATAATTAATACCGTTAGCTGTCGAATGCACGATGCGCTAGTTAGATTAGCTATTTTGGTTAAGTCGTCTTTTGCTATTAGTTGAATAAGTAAAGAGCTATTAAGCTATATATCTCTTGTTTGAAGAAAGTTAAGACATGTGTCTTCAGGTGGTCGGCCAAATAGCAAGTGAAACACTGTTTAAAGGCAATCCCAATTATACTTCCGTGTACAGAGATAAATGTCAAATGTATTTCCATTGCTAACATTTTCACATTTTACTAACAAGATCAGCTGTAAACACATCTACATTTTATTTATCTTTGATTTCTGCTATACGTAGTGTGAATTATATATATATATATATATCTATATCTATAGAGAGAGAGAGAGAACATAAATACTATGTTATATAGCATTTGCTATTATAGAAGCAAGCTCTCGATATTTAAAATAATATTAAACAGAGATTTGGCCGATGCCTGAGGCTTCTATTTAAGCGACAAAGATAAAAAATGAAATAATCACATAATTACCGAGTCCCGCCTGTGTCAAATTATTCATACAATTAATTGTTTCACTCAACCCGTGTTGTTTCGTATCATGCATTAATGCCACACGCATGTACAATCCAATGTGTATATATATATATACATGTCAGGTCGCTGATGAGAACTACTGGTAACATGTAACCCAGTACAGCCTGTTGCATGGTCAGGTCGTCGGCGACTAAACTGGCAACCCCACCAAGTCTGCTTGGTGAGGGGGCTGGTGCTTTTTGGACAACCTGCGGCAGGAAAACAATACCAGTCAAAGGGCGGATGAACACATGAGAGTCAACGGCCATCCAATACCTGGTGAGAGGGAAAGTCAGGAAAACCTGCGGTTGAAGTGATTACTGGTCATGTAGCTTCGGCCTGTCACTGGGATCTAATCACGGAGACTCAGAGGTGGCACTCGTGTTGTACAAGCATTTGCCACTATAATCCAATGATGTACATATGTCTTTTTCACGATCTTTTCATCTATCATCATGTGTACGACGGCGATCATCTGTGAAGGTGGAGTAATCATCATGTATGGGACGGCGATCATCTGTGACGATGGAGCAATATATATCATCTGTGAAGATGGAGCATTATATATATATATATAACTCATTTCTTCTTTTACTTGTTTCAGTCAACGGGCTTCAGCAGTTTCCGTCAACCAAATTCACTCACAAGGCATTATTTGGCTCGAGGCCAATGAGAAGACACTTGCTGAAGGTGCCATGCAGTACGGCTGAACTCGAAACCACTTGGTTGCGAAGCAAACTCCGTAACCACACAGCCATACCTGTTTTAATCAATAAACAATAGACTGTCCAATTTAACATATAAGCAATGCCTGCGAATATGTCAACATAGGCACAATTTATCAAAATACACAGTATCAAT
>JAOPJM010001291.1:11653621-11667512 GCA_027124095.1 Muusoctopus leioderma
GTATTTCTGTGTGTGTTACACAATATTAAAACAATTCTTAAAAAATTTTCTGAAGCAGCACCCCCACAAATGAAAGTCACAAGCCGCCACTGTACCTAAGTAAGAATCTGTTTAGCTGAGAAATGTGTATGACTAAGTAAAGACTTACTGAGTAAGTCTATGCATTGGTAAGTTATGGAGTAACTCTAAGTTAATCATAAACAAAGTAAACTATTTGAATCATAGATGGTTTCACTCAAGATCTTAGTTTGTTCATTTTTCTGGTGCTAGAGCCAAAGTGGAGATGAACTACTTATAAAATCATAACATTACCAAAGTAAATTCACATTTTATAAGGAATCTTTCAAGCCAATTGAAAGGAATCTGTATAATAAATGTGCGACTGGGGTCATTACACATCATAAACTTATGATCAAAGGTCTTCCAGTAATGACCATCCCATATTTTTGTATATCAGGGACTACATCGTCCAAGGTGCCCTTCCTTTTTTAAGATAGTAAGGTGTGATTTGAGGGAGACTTGGCTGCTATTTCTAGCAGGTTGAATGACCATGTAGAGATTCCTTTGTTAGCTCACCTAAGCTAGTTGACTCTTAGCATGCAAGATTAAATACTTTTCTTTTGTTGTCAGTGTATTTCATACTAATGTTATTCTATGCTGTAGATTATCATCATCATTCATAATGACAGAGCAGTACATCATAAATTTATTTTATTGAAGTTGTGCATGATATTCTTTCTTGCTTTACTCAGTTATAGCAGGTTATAAGACCTTGTGTTTCTAGCACAAACAAAAGAAAAAAAGAAAAAAGTATGAAAAGATGTATGCCAGATTCTCCATGATACAAAAATGTAGATTTCAAGAATACAAAAAAAAACTACAGCAAAAAACAAAAAACAAAGTATTGTTAGCCATTTTCTTCCACAATAAAAGACAACTGTCCCTCTCGATTATACGAGGAATAAAGAATACTTTGAACAAGTTTTGTCTCAATTGTTTTCAAGAATTCATTCGGTAAGACCTCAGTTTGGGAAAAGAGGGTGCTGGTTTTGCTTGCATACAAGCCCCACCACCACCACCACCACCACACACACACACACACACGCACATAGACATTATGAATTAACAGTGGAGCAGATAGGAGAGCCACTGGGGAAGCCTCTAGGTGGTCGTTCAACCTTCTAGAAATAGCAGTCAACTCTTTACCATCTTAAAAAAAGGAAGGACATATTGCATGATGTGATCCTAGATTATACTTGAATAAATGTGATCCTAGATTATGCCTTGAAATAAAAATGGAATGGTCATGGCTGGAATGATTTTAATCATATGACTGTTCGATAAGAGCTGACCTGGGGCTAAACAACAACAACAACAGAGTAGATTTTATCAAGACAGAGGATTTGAGTATTAAATCATTTTTTACATTCACCTGATTTATTCCAACCAGACTTTATTTTTTTTTTTTTTTTCCATCTACAAAATCAAAAGACGGCTGAAAAACAGCGAGATTTGAAGTTTTTAACTTCAGGAATTTTTGAAATTATAGGAAAATAAGGAGATTGTTTCGAAGAATATAAAAATATTTGTTTGATTTCAAATGCAGTATTCTTTAAATATATACAAGAGCTTTATCGTCACATCTGCATTTCACAGGATAGAAATAGAAAAAAAAATAACAAAAAAAAGACAAACAAATAAATGAAACACAAAGAAGTAGAATTCAAATAAAACCACAAACAAAAGACATGTTTCAACTCAAAACCAAATGTCTCCCTTTTAAATATACTGTGAGATTAATAGCAGAAGTTTTAATAAATAGTGAAGTTTTCGTACTTTTCTAATACTTCAACGAAAGAATGAATCATTAAACAAGGTTATTTACTTAAGGACAGCTTTATGATTTTCTGTCATGAAATAAAATGGAACATTTTTAATGATCTGGAAATACAAGTAAAAAGATTTTAACTATATTTCTATACTGTGATAATGTAATGTGGAATTGTCAAAGTGAAGCCTGAGGAATAAAGATGATTTTTTTTTTTTTTCTTTTTTGGTTAGTACATGACCAAGTTTTGTTGAGAAGTATGTATATTTACTTAAATTGATTCCACTTTCTTATACCCACCTCAGATGGATGAAAATGAAGAGCATACTGGCAAGATTAGAACTTTGAATGTATAGAATGTAGTGAAGGCAGGACACAGCCTTCAAAAATAATGGTTTCTACCATAGGCACAGCTTTCAGTAATAATTGTTTCTAATTTAGGCACAAGGCCAACAATTCTCCAGTACTTGACTGGTACTTTATTTTATCGACCCCGGAAGGATGAAAGGCAAAGTTGACCTCGGCGGGATTTGAACTCAACAGCTTTCAGTAATAATGATTGCTCATAAAGAGCTACAAATGTTTGTTGTTGTTTAACCCCAGGTTAACACTGATTGAGAAAACCTATGATCAAAGGTATTCCAGCCATGACAAAAACCCATCTTGTTTTCAGGCATAGTGTATCTCAGACAACATTATCAAATGCATTTTTTCCTTTTTAAGACAGTAGAGCATGATTTTTAGTGGGGAGCTGCTAGTACAACCACAGCTCATAGCTAGAACCAGTAAAGAAGCTAACGAGAGGTAATTGATAAAACCAACCAGAGTACATGCACATTTGCTTGGCACTTATTTCATTAACTCTGAAGGAATGAAAGTAAAAGTTGGGATCTTAGTAGAATTTGAAATCAGAATGCAAAAAGACATAATTAAATACTGGAATGGATATCCTTTAGCACACTACTGATTCTTACACTGCCCCAATTTCTGCCATCTATTATAATGTTTTCTAACATTGGCATAAGGTCACACATTTTGAAGGAGTAGTGCAGTCATTAGAATTTAATCCAGTATGATACTGGTACTTATTTATCAACTCTGGAAGTTGAACTCTGGCAGGATTTGAACACAGAATGTAAAGGGATGTAACTAAATACCATAAGGCATTTTCTCCAGTACCCCACCAATTCTGCTGATCTATCACCCTCTTCCTTTTAAAAAATAATAATGTCCGGGGGCTTCCGTATTTCTTGTGAGACTATATATCTGCACCTGGAAAGTTCCTCTCCAAGGCACAGGCCTGGGCAAGGTTTTTTATGGTAGATCAGTAGTTGCCCATGCATGCAAGTCTCCCCTCTTCACACCATCAGTGTTGTCCAATGGAAAGGCAAGGCCCAATACAGCTGATGGAAGATCAGTAGTTGCCCATGCATCCAAGTCTCCCCTCTTCACACCATCAGTGTTGTCCAATGGAAAGGCAAGAACCTATACAACTTATGGAAGATCAGTAGTTGCCCATGAATGCAAGTCTCCCCTCTTCACACCATCAGTGTTGTCCAAGAGAAAGGCAAGAACCAATACAGCTTAGCGCCAGTGTCATCGCAGGCGTTGCCATCACATTGCAAAGAGTCAGAACAGATACTACAAAGCAGTTCGTCGGACACTCTAACAATTCCACCAATATTGCCCTGGACTGGTACTTTATTTATCAACCCCCGAAAGGATGAGAGGCAAAATTGACCTTAGCGGGATTTGAACTCGTAACACAGAAAGCCAGAACAAATACTGCAAGGCATTCTATCTGATGCTCTAACAACTCTGCAAATTCACCACCTTAAAGAATTAATAACTATAACAACAATGACAGTAATAGTGAGATTAGCCTTGCTTATCAGATAAGTGTTATACCACAAAATGTCTATCAAAAGACTTTTGCTAATATAATATCAGCAATCGTTAACAGATAGAACTGAAAATATTGAATTAGGTTTTTGTCTTCTGTTTTCTTGGTTACTGTCAGGTTTCAGTAAATATTTTTTTTTTGTCTAAAAATATACCCTCCCCCTTTTTTGTCTCTATTCAATTCAATACACTTAAAAGGAAATATGACTTAACGTTTTCGAGGTTTGAATAATTTAATTACTTTCAATTTCATTTTCAACTAACAGAGTGAAACATTAACCAAATAACTACTACTAATACTATGATTCAATTTTAATACAGTGAAATTATTTACACATACACTTGTAATCATGTAAGATAGGAAGATGAATAGGTCAAGCTAAGCTTTTGTTATTCACTGTTTTCAGAAAGCTAGCTGTTCTCTGAAGCAACTGTTACTGTTATGCCTGGATAGAATATGTGTAATAGGTGTGTCACAAGATGGTCTGTTATAAAACAAGCCAGAACTGAAGTTAAGTTTAATATTAGTCCATCATCGATAAGGTGGAAAATTGCCGAGTCGTTAGAGCATTGGACAGAATGCCTTGCAGTATTCATTCTGGTTCACTGTGCTCTGAGTTCATATGCCTGAGGTCAACTTTGCCGTTCCTCCTTTCGGGGTAGATAAATATAGTACCAGTTTAAGGCAGTGGACTGACGGAATCATTAGAGTATCTGATGAGATACCTCTCTGAATTTATTCTAGTTCTTTGCGTTCTGAGTTCAAATCTCACTGTGATTTACTTGGGTGGTAGACTTAGTCTGTCACCTGGTTTAACACCACCACCAGGCCCTTGGGTGCTTTTAATGGAGTCCACTCTGTTGCAAGCATTTGGGCCAGGTTTCCAGTCTGAGGATACCTCCCTCCCCCAGTCTCGGAGGCTCTGAGAAAAGGGTAATGGGTACTGCCTTTCCTCCAGTCTAAGCAGTAAAAAATAAAAAAAAATAAAAAGTGCCAGTCAATTACAGAGTCATGGAGTATATCTAATCGACTATACTCTTCCCAAACATTTCTTACATTGTGCCTATGTTAGATTCAATATTAGTCAAGCATAGTTGTCATTACATATGTGTTGAAATATATGCAACATTTATCTTTGATTCTAAAGTATTATTTCAAACGAGGGATTATTTTAGGGATAATAGTGGAAGTTAATAACTGAAAGGCAGTGAATTGGCAGGGTCGTTACAGCATCGGATAAAGTACCTTGCAGTATTTGTTCCATCTCTCTGCACTCTGAGTTCAAATCCTGTTGAGGTCAACATTGCTTTTCACCCATTTGATGTCAATGAATAAAGTTCCAGGACAGGGCTGTGGAATGGCAGAATTTCTTAGAGCATTGGATGAGATGGCTTGTGGTATCTTTTCCAGCTCTTTGCATTCTTTGTTCAAATTCTGCCTAGGGATTCAAATCCCACTGATGGCCAGGACTAATCTCCCAACCATGATTTTTCTTCTTTTTATTACTTTTAATAAAATATCACATTTAATGAGATGAACTTATGGGGTGGGGGAGGGGGGAAAGAAAAGAATCAATGATGAGTGGCACAGCTGTTGATCAATGATTTTGGCTTCTTTCAACAGTATTATACCCTTCAGTATAGATGCTCTAAGAAAATGTTCAGATACTCACACCCACAACAAAATATAATCATATTTTCACCTTGCTATCAAAATTCTAGCATTTCTACCATTCATGAAGACACCTGTGAAACTGGGGTCGGCTGTATTTCTTCTGACTGAGCTGCCTATATATATATATATCTCACTTTACAATTAACCGAATTGGTGTACTGGCAGAATCATTAGAGTGTTGGACAAAATGCCTTGCAATATTTAGTTACATCTCTTAACGTTCTGAGTTAAACATCCTTTCAAAGTCAACTTTGCCTTTCATCCTCCCAGGGTGGGTAAAATAAAGTACCAGTCAAGTACTGGGGTTCAATTTATATTCCTATAATGCATCCTAGATTTGAATGAAATTATGATAGAAGACTAAAACTAACTGAGATTTAAGACTAAGAAATTATTTCCAAAATGCATAGTGGTTTTTCTTTTTCTTTGTTTTTCCCTCCGCATTGCCATGAAACTTCGTAATTACAGGGAAGTGGAAATGGAATACTGTGATGCTGAAGCTCATATTTACATTAAAAAAAAAATATAATTCTTTATTTTAGACACTACCCTCCCAAAATGGAATGAAATGGAATACCAACCATTCTTATTAACAGCAACAGTACTTCTACCAACACTCTAACTGTATACATTTCTATGGAAACACGAACTGAGAAATAATGCAACATTTAGTGTTGCATTACTTCAAAAGTTGCAATAATAATAATAATAATAATAATATGAAGAAAAGGGAAAAATGAGAATGTTATGCTGTAATGACATATGGTGATGTAAGAAGATTAACGCAAGATGAAAAAATGGTAAATGCCCTCCTAATCTTGTAATAGTATATGAAGAACATACTTTGCAAATTTTAACAAAGGGATGCAGTTGGAACAGATTGACAAGAAATATGTAAAGCAATCTTCTTAGCTGTAGCTGCAGAATATATATATATATATATTTTTTTTTTTTTTTTTTTTTTTTGTAGATGACAAGCCTAATGCTTCTGACATGACAGATTTCAACAATACAATGTAATATTTTGCAGTCTACAAATTCTACAAAACAATAAATAAAAGAAAGGAGGAATTGCGCCTGAGCAATACTTTTAAGTGCTGAAACTAGTTTATTAAATGCTGAAGAAAAGGGATTCTTGACAGAGTTAACTTCAAGATGTTTGCAATAAGATGATGCATATTTAATGCTGAAAACCAAATGAATTACCACCTTGCGCATGAGGAGTTTACTATTTCATATGAAAAAAATATCTCCTTCGAAAGAGATTTCTAAGAACCCTTTTTAGTGTAAAATAAGTACATAAAATATAAAAGACCTCAAAATATTCTTCCATTCAGTCAGTATTGCCAAAATTTACTTTTGTATAACATATCTTCTTGTGAATAAACCTGAAATTAACACGAGCCAAAGAAGGAGTCTCTATGTGGTTTCTTGACCACCTGGATATAGCAACAAAATTTCCCTCAAATCACTCTCTTAGTAACTTAAAGAACAGGAAGGACATATTGGATAATGTAGTCACAGATGTACTATGTCTGAAGAACAAGACATGATGATCATGGCTGGAATGCCTTTGAGTATAAGTCTGTCTGTTCTATCAGGGCTGACCTAGGGCAAACAATAACAACAACTAAAAATAACTCAGTGTCTACATAGTGTTTTGGTTAAGATCTCTAAATTGAAAAACTTTATTTTCCCAAATTAGCTTTAATGTAAGCTACAAAATATTTTCAAATATCTTTACAAGGCGTTGTTGTTGTATTGTTGAATTGTTTAGCCCCAGGCTAGGCATAATCGAGCAGACCTATGATCAAAGGTATTCTGGCTATGATCAGAGTGAGAGGGTGATAGAAGAAAGAGTAAAAGAAGAGAACCAGAGTGATGGGAGTGAGGGTGATAGAAGAGAGTAAAGGAGAGAGATAGAAGAGAGTAAGGGAAGAGAGAGAGAGAGAGTGATGGCAACATGATGATTGTTGGTAAAGAGATTGAAAAGTAACAGCATGAGCAATGGAGATTTAAGTATAAATATTAAACATCTCCAACAAATATGCATGCTTAACTCAGAATTTGCTAAGGTGCCATGATGGGAGTGATAGGAGGGAGATGGAAGAAAGTGTGTGCGTGTGTGTGTGTGTGTGTGGGGGGGGGGGTGAGGGATGTTAATGAGTGACAGAGGGAGAAATATGAAAGAGATGGGTAATGGTAAGAAAGAGAGAGTGATGGGTGATAGTAATAAAGATGTTTAAAGCAACCATTAATGTAGTTAGAAACAAATCCCTTGACCAGACTTCGTGTTTTGTCCTTTATACACTTCCAGTTACTGATTCCCTTAAAGAATCTAAAGAACCATTTTAAAAAATAAGATCTTACAACTTTTCCCTTCTATCTTCCAACGGGCTTACCAAAAATGAGTTTACTGTTCACAGAACCACTTGACAAAAGTAATCTGTCTCTGTTAAAATATTAGTTTTTATCTATCTACATTAAGGTATCATCAACCTTGTTATAGTACACAATTCCACACTGACTTTGTATTTTCATCCTAAGTGTTGTTAATAAAATAAGCACCAATAATATATTGGAAAAGGATTCAATGAACCATATTCACACACAAATACACACACCCTCTTTCTTTCTATTATAACATTATTTTTGTGCCTATTCATAAGAAATCCCTGTGATGCTGATGAAAAAAAGCAAACCTAGATCCATTATGTAATCTAGTTTCATGGTTTGCTCTTCTGATTTCAGATTCTATAATAGTTGACAAAGCATGTCATATCTTCAGGGATTATTCCATAAACTGTAACCATTCTTGTTTACAGAAACAGTCTTGTATTTAAGGGAGAAACTATATTCATAGTTGCAAACAATGTGTTCATAATACATTTCCCTGGTATTTGTGATTTACAGAGAATACTGTAGTATGCTATTGGTAAGTGATAGATATGTGGTTCGAGATCTGTCAGTGGGTCTGTTTATCTTTTCTGTCTCAAATTGGTGATTATAATGTTTAATATCATTTACATTAAAATCTTATAATTTATTCATAAATACTGCATTGATATATTTATTTTAATCAGCTATGAATTAAAGTACCATTTACTAACATAACCCTTCATTGTAACTCAGTACACCACATCAAACCAAAGCCATTTAACCCTTATATAATAGCATATTTACCTGTATTAAATCACAATAAGTTATACATATGCAGTTGTGACAGTCGTCAGCCTATAGATGTTCACTTTGCCTTGAGATTTCAACTCCTGGTGGAGTCGTAAGGGCACCGTTGTGACATACGGCATGTCTTGGGGATCTAAACCTGGTGGAGCCCATCCTGCTCCACGTCTGACCAGAGTCAATTTCTTCCAGAAAGCAAGAGAGAAAAGCAGAGAAGGAGAAGAAGGAGAAGAATCAACTCCAGTACTGGACTGGTACTTTATTTACTGATCCCTAAGAGATGAAAGGCACAGTTGACCTCGACAGGCTTTACACTCAGAGTGCAGAGAGCCGGAACAAATACTGCAAGGCATTCTATCTGGCGCTTTAATGACTGTGACAATTCACTGCCTATGATGTGCCCAGTTACAGGGACGTTGCCCTTTCTCCAAATTATATCATTAAAAAAAAATCAGACCATTTCTTTGTTACATATGAATACACTTAATTCCCCCTTTTTTCCTTCTATGTTCTTGTCATAACATTAGAATAAAGAATCACACAAGATGTATAGTACCCCACTCCCAAAAGGAAGATTAGCGGTTGATACTAAAGTTTCCAAGTTGTAAATAAGACACATTGTGAGATGTGTAAAAGAGGTCACAAACTTAGAATCAAGATATCAACTTAATTAATACATCAAATCCAACTCTAAAATATAGCTTCTAAGCATTATGGCTACCAGTTTCTTTTTTCATCATATCACCATTCTTCATGACCCAACATATGAACATATGAGCATATGTTGAGATCAAGTATTATTAGATCTCACCTCACCACCTCTTTCCATATCTTGCATTGTTTGTCATTTTCTTCTATGAGTATCTTTCACAGTCAGTATATATAACATCCTACTTTAATAGGTTTATTCATTAAAGATCATAGTAAAGAAACAAAATAAAGTATAGTACTTCAGAGTCAGCCATTCCATATACATATATACATGTCATTTCTATTACAAATAGGTGTGATACTTAAACTATTTGAACATTTATTTCAAGATAGAAAATGTGTTTATCAAAAGTGGTTATTTTCTTCTAAAACACCTTTTTTTTCTTTTCTTTATTAATTAGTCAATAGAAAAGGAGAACATCATATGAGAAGACAAAGCCTTGAATACTTAGTGACAACTGGAAAACTGAAAGGAAGAAGAAGCTGTGGAAGTCAGAGAGAGAAGATACCCTGATAGCCTTACCAGCTAGCTACAGAAAAACTGACCCAATAACTTGGCAAGTTGTATGTGGGACAGGAGGGATTGGAGGTCCATGATCACTGACACCTGTAAGCATGTTACATAAAGAAGGAGGAAGAGGAAGAAAAAGAAAATGAGAAGGGCTCATCACCATTGTAGACTAGAGAGATTTATGCAGATTGATGTTCAGTTTGAACTTCTGTAGATTGATGTCTGCAAGAAAAATGTGAGCCAGATTTTAAAAAAACTACTGTCTAAGGATGGAGGTTTGAACAAAGTGTTTAGTGCACGATCTGGTGGTTGAGACACAGGAAAGATCTGGTGGTTGACACACTCATCTCTCTTACTCACCTGAGGTGAGTAAGAGAGATGAGTGTGTCAAGTGGGCCTTAGTGGTAGGGATATGAAACTAGCTAGTTCCGAAAAGCAGAGGCTGTTGCAGTAGGGTAGAATGTACATGGTGAGAAAAAATAGTGTGTGTCTGAATTAGTGGCTGTAGATTGTTGGCCTTCTTTTGGGATGTGGTCTAGGATGTTTGTGTGTGTGTGTGTGTGTGTGTGTAGCAGCCGCAGTGTCCCTGATATATGAGCAGTACTCTAATGTGGGGCACACTGATGAAATAATATTTAAAACTGTTAAACTCTTTCTTTCTATTTAGTAAAACACAATGCTTCAAATGTTGTGATCTCAGTTCACCATCTGATACTTTACTTTCCATAATTAATGTACATGCATTCGAACCAAGATTGAACTCGCAAACCTTTTAAGTTACACATAATTCCAATGTTTTTATCTAACATGGCACCTGACAGCAAAGAGATATGAAAACACTCATATGACAGTGTTTTACAAATCAGAAAAGACAAGGTTAACACTCCAAAATGTTATTTAAAAAGTATGGATATTTTTCTGTTTACTGCAAGAATATGCTCCATATCGTTATCCTCAAAAGATTAAAACTGATATAGTTCTAATGACAATGTATATTCTACTTTAGTGTGTTTCTGAAATGGGATATAACAAATCTGTAATAACATTTCGGCTACTGAATCATAAATAATTGTTTAATCCCATAGCAGTGTCACAACAACAGACATGTATATAAGTTCAGCTGTGTTTCAGGAGAGGCCTGCCAGAGAAACAACGGGTTATATTTTTACACTTGATACATTTAGGAAACAGAGATGTCAGGCCAGAGATACAAAATTATCTTATCAATGTAGCAATGTTTATCTGATGCTACCTTTATACTTTCAAATGTGCCTGCTAGAATTTTTCTTTCTATTTTAACCATAAATTGGGTGAATAAAAAAGTATACAATAAAAGGTGATATTTTAATCAATAAAACCACGATTTATTTTTTAAGTCATTTATATTCATTTCTTATTAAAAATAACAATATAATGATGTTGACAATATTACAAACTCTGACACAAAAGATAATGATTTTGATTGCTTCTATAAAAACAAAGGTGTAATATTTCCTCCCCCCACTCTCTCTCATACACTTATAAACACACACACACACTCATACAAACACACTGTCCTCTATTTCTAAAGATAATACATTTTATCTTAAAAAAGATAAAATTCTTATATGAAGCTATTTTAAGATATGTCAATATGCATCAATATTCAATCATATATTGATACAGGAATCCATATCTAGGACCATTAAATTCTAGCAGTATCAGCAGTTATATGATATATAAGCCATTTTACCTGCAGTAATTTATCAACCATAGATAAATATACCAGCTTTAGTGAAGCCTCCTTTACAAAACTGCCGAAAATCATACAAAGAATATAACATGAAGCGGATTTCAAGTTGCCATGGCAATCTAATTACTGGTAACAAACACTGATACATTGTAGCAGTGCTATATTATGTTGTGGTTTATAACAACAACAGCAACAACATTGTGATAGTGCTATAGAACACTGCAGAAGTATTATACAACTATGTTCATAACACTAGCTGCAACAATACTGCACCAGTGCTTTAGAAACTGCAGCAGAGCAACAAAGGCACACATTGGTACAGTTTATTGAATTGACTTGACTCCAAGGTAGTACCAGTACTTATTTTATTGATCCTGGAGGGTTGAAAGGCAAAGTTGATCCCAACACTATTTGAACTCAGGATGTATTCTGAATAACCCAAAACATTTAGTATGTTACTCTACCTCTTCTGCTATTGCTCCTCTTTCTTGTGTTTATAATAATAATTTCTAATTAGAGCACAAAGCCCAAAATTATAAGAGTGGAGTGTAGTATATCTAACAGACTGACTGGAAGATTGCAGCCTATATTCTAAATTGAACCATTTGCATTGGTTTTCTGTTTCTGTATACTGTCAGTCACAACCCCCGACAGAAATGTCCCCATTTTTTTCTGGTGACAGTACTTATTTTCAGCTGAGTGGATTGGAATAACATGAAATGAAGTACCATGCTCAAGGACGACACAATGCACTGCCCTGTCTGAGAATCGAACTCATGATCTTACAATTGTGAGTCCAATACCACTAGGCCACATGCCTTCACAAAAAAAAGGACATCTAAATGGCTCAATTTTTGACTAATACTTATTTATCTACTCTAGGATGAAAAAATAAAAAGCAGTTGATGGTGGCAGGACTTGTACTTAGAATGTAAAGGGACATAAATGAATATCTCCACTTATGCCAGTCCACCAACCATACTGTATTTATAATAATGATTTCTAATTTGGGTGGGAGGGTGTAGAAGATTTAATCTACCCCAGTGCTTGACTGGTACTTGTTTTATCAATTCTCGAAGGATGAAAGGCAAAGTTGACTCTGGCAAGATTTTAACTCAGAACATAACTAAATACTACAAAGAATTTTGTCTAGTGATCTACCGATGTTGCCACTTCCCTGCCCTGACACTAGTAACAGTGTATTTAGTGCAATAGCTGTAGCTATAAGGCAGCAGTACTACATGACGACATATTTATAGCAAGAGCAGAAGCACCATACCTGTTGTGATAATCACCTGGTGAGCTAATTTTGCAACAACAATTTAAATATTTCACTTGTCTTGTTCCTTTAATTTTTGGTCATTCGCAAAAACTTAGAGATGGGCTCTTCATTGCTGACTTACTTCTGACACACTACATAAAACTGATTCCCAATGACTCATTAATAATCATTAAGCTTCCATTTGTTTCTTTCAAATTATAATAATTCTTTCTTCTATAAATTATAATAATGACAACAATAACACTGTAACACAAACAGGTAATGGGTATAGCAGTACTGCAGAAGTACTTTGCAAACACTGTAAGAATGCTATAGCACACCATTCATAGCAATAATGCTAGTATATACTAGTTCAGTAATAGAACAATGTTTAGAGAAACACTGAACTGGCTTCTAAGAACAAAGTGTTTATCAAAGTGCATTAGTATGATAGAACACTGCATTTGCTATTTATAATGATTATTATAAAGCAGTAGAGTGTCAGAAATGGTGGAACAATGTACCAGGTCTCTGGTCTGAAGATAGCTCAACATCTTCATGTGCTGCTTCACCCCTTTCCTCTACCAGTCTTGGGGGCCCTTACAAAAAGATCATGGGCACTGCATTTCCTCCTCTGATCAGAGGTGTAGCAATGGGAGGGAGGGTCAGATGCCCATGGGTGCAAAGTTTTCTCTGGTCTATCATGCCAGTTAATTAAAGTGGGAGTACCAAAAGTGTTTTTTCCCTTGGGCACTGAGAACCTTTTCTATGCCACTGCCTTTGACTAAGTCATAAAAAAGAAATCTCTAAAAAACTGAATGACATACAGCATTTAGTTTTATACATCTATGTTCGAGGTCAAACCCCGATGAGTCAAACTTTTATTTCCTTCCTCCGAGGTTGATAAAACTGGTGTCAAGCATATACCAGAATCAATTCAATTAACTATACCCCTATATAGCAAAAAAATATAGTTTTGTGATCATCTTAGAAAACATTATTATTATTATTGAGGGTGTAAGGCAAAGTCGACCTTGGTGGGATTCTAATAATAATAATAATTGTTTCTAATTTAGGCACAAGGCCAA
>JAOPJM010001291.1:11669782-11695670 GCA_027124095.1 Muusoctopus leioderma
TTGGCCTTGTGCCTAAATTAGAAACAATTATTATTATTATTAGAATCCCACCAAGGTCGACTTTGCCTTACACCCTCCCAATATTGATAAAATAAGTACCAGTCAAGTACTGGGGTAAATTTTATTAACTCTTTCCACTTCCCAAATTTCTGGCCTTGTGCCAATAATAGAAATCATTATTGATTATTGGGGTTGATTTAAATTCACTATTCCCATCACCCCAAGTGTGCGTCGCTGTGCCTATGTCAAAACATTATTATTAGCACTGAAACATCACCAAAGACTGAATTTTTTTTATTCACATGTGCCATATTCCTGCATGTTCCCCCACCCAAGGAATTAAAGGGTTAAAATAATAATCATTTTTTTTTTTTCTGCAGGAATGAGGAAAAAAAGAAATAACAAGTGAGAGCCATGAACCATCTCAACCAAATATAGTGTTTGATATAAATCAATAATGTCTATAGCTACAACTGTAACAAGTACAAGCCAATGAGGTAGCCGCTACATGGTCACTCAACCTGCTAGAAATATCAGCCAAATATGCCTCAAATCATACTCTACTGTTTTAAAAAGAGAAGGATACAATCATTAGATAATGTAGACTGGGTGCATTATTCTCCTTAAAAATGGTGTGAATGTCACGGCATAGATGCCTTTGACCATAGGTCTGCTCAGTCAGGGGTGACCGGGGCTAAACAACAACAATAACAACAACAATAGCAAGGATACATCAGTGATTCTACAGAAATTACTTTGAGAACTAAACTTTATAAATATCATAGTTACACTAACTAACATTCAATGCTATATCTTTGCCTGTGCTTTTTTTAAATTTTTATTTCAATAAGAAAAATATAACAATGTTATTGTTATTTTCTATAATCTACTTCAAGACATCATTTACAAAGCTATAGACCCAAATACACCGGTATTTATTTATTTATTATATTAATGGTATGTTTTGAAAGAAGAGGCTGAGCCCATGACCTTTGCAAGCTCTCTGAGTCTGGTGAGGCTGATGTTCCTCTTGAACAACTGCAGGAAAAATATTGGTAGAGAGGGTATTTCAGTTTCAGAGGTGATGACATTCTGGGGAGAAATGATTGGATATAGTGGTTAATGCAGGGCACTAGGGTGGTGACAGGAAGGAGAAACAAGTGAATTGGGAGTACCTAGGTGGAGGTGGCATGAGACCAGCCAGCCAGCCAGCCAGCTCTGAAGAGCAGAGTCCACAGTAGTATTAGTAAAAAATGCAGAGTGAGGAGACAGCACATCTGTGGAACAGAGGTTGGAGTGTGTTGGTGAAGGAGTTCATGTCAGTCAGCTGGGTGGCCTTTTTGGGGATGCGGTCTAGGATGTCTGTGTGTGCAGCAGCATCAGCACTGTCGCAAATGTAGGAGAACTATTCTATATGTTCATGTTTTATTTTAAAACATGTTAACCAGTAGGGTAGCTTGGGAGGGATGAGGGGCAGCCCACCCAGGGTGGCACTTTCTGAGTTAAGCCTGTTTCATGTGTATTGTGTTGTGTTTTTCGTGGGAGGGTGACAAACTCAAGGACCGCTCTAGAGAGTACACACTCTAGGTACGCCACAGATGTTAACTCTTTTGTAATTGTATTTCTACTGAAATACACTCCAGGTGTTTCACTTGATTTGGGAATGTAATCAATAATTTGGAGGAATTTAGTAAAATAACTAACTTTTTTAATATTAAGATGGTGTTTGGAACATAACTTAGCAAAAGGTTCTTAAAATTATGATAGAAGGTTTTAATTAAAATATGAACACTAAAATTAAAGGTTTTGAATCACAAAACCAAAGGCAGTCTCAGGCAGATTGGTATCTAATGGGTTAATACTGTCTGATCACCAATTTAACTAAGAAAGATTTATTTCATTAAGTTAACTATTGTTCAAGAATATTGAAATTGTCAAACCCCGCTTCATAGAAGTGGTGGAAATACAATAGTGTTCTATTTCTCTTATTTAATAACCAAAACAGTGCATCAAAGATCAACTAGTTAGTGATTTGCTGCTACTGCTACTACTACTACTAATACTGCATAGGCTATGTTTTTTATTATTTACTAGACAGCAGATTGTTGATCCGTTGTCAAATACCTCTAATTATTAATTATTCTATATTGTTAGCTATTCTATAGTATAATTTATATGATATTATACAGTACAGCAACCATATTATTGGCAGTAGTTTAATGTTTATTTTGTTTGGTTAGGAACAAAGCTAATTTCATCTGTGTGTATGTGTGTATATATTTGTAAGAGGGTATGGTACAGTTGATTAAATCTATCCTTAGTATGTTACCACTATTTAGTGTATTGACTCTGGATTTGAACATGGAATGTAGATGGACAAAGAAACAAAATGCTATAAGGGATTTATTATGATAAGGCAATTAGTACAATAATACATCATTTCTTCCAGCTCCACTTCTGTGGTGGGCATCGCTAAATGGTTAAGAAGTTTGCTTCACCATCATGAGGTCCTGGGTTTGATCCCACTGCATGGTATCTTGGGCAAGTGTCTCTCACCATAGCCTTGAGTTGACCCAAGCCATGTGAGTGAAATTGGATAGACAGACACTGTGTGGAAGCCTGCCAGATGGATTGTACCTGTAATGCAAAGGTCCAGCCTTGTCATATATTATGTCATGCTGATTTGACCTGAGAATTACATTAAGGGAGCACATGTCTGTTAAATATTCAGCTACTTACATGTTAATTTAACGAGTAGGTGGTTCAGTTGATTGAACAACTGAATGCTCGTCATTGTCAAAACCAACAGAGGATCCATCATCTTCTCATTGAAGCAGTATTTTAATATTAAAATTAACACCATATTGAACAGACATTTTTGGTTTGATATTTGAAATTCTCCTTAGAATAGCACCAGCTGAGTAAATGAGAGTTTTCAAAAAAAAAACTTGCCTGCTAGTTTAAGAATGTGTATACAACTGAAAGTGTTGTGATGCCACATTGAGTAAGATATTTAAATATTCTAACCTTCATACAACATTAACCTGATGTTGAGTTACATTTTGGTTGTAATATTACAGACAGAGATTATGTAACAAATATAAAGCAGTAGGCATCAATACAGCAAAAGTTATCAATCTTTGTCTACCATTTCAGTTATCCTTTCTATAGTTTTAAGAAAATTATTAGTGAATTTATTTATTTAAAAAAATAAAAATGTTATGGCTCAGTCAGGAGGACAGGCAGCACCCAGATCCTTGCAAAACCTCTGAAACTGCTATCCTTGTACTGGAAAACTGGTCTGAATATTTGCAATAGAGTTGATTCTGCTATAGATACCCTGAGTAGTAGATTAAAAATCTACCTCCTAAGAATAAGTACAGTACATCTGACATGCTTCTACACAGTTTCTCTTTAGCCAATTTCACTCACAAGGCTTGGGTTGACTGACTTGGGGCTACAGTAGAAGACACTTGCCCAAGGTGATGTGTGTGTTGTAGGATCAAACCCACAAGCACATGATTTCAAAGAGAACGTCTTAACCACACGGCCATGCCTGTACCCATGAATCAAGGTGAATAAATTCTAGATCATGAATTGGGCTTCTGCTAGTAACATTAGACTATCTTTTTCAATTATTTCATGTGAAAATAAACACTAATCCTTCTTTATGGTCATGTGTGTAATATTAAAAACTACAGCATATTTGCTTCAAGAATACGTAAAATGTTTTGCAGAAAAAGTGAAAAATATAAAGAATAAAATATAAAGAATATAAAAAAACAAAAAATGGTACACTAAAATTTTTTTTAATTGTTTTACATCTATTTTTTAAGCTAGCATAGTAAACAAGAGCATATAAGAACTAGCTATGATAAATAGATGTCATTTTGAGCAAAGATGTGAATCACAAATGACAATATAGCTAGAAAAAAGAAGAACAAAAAAGGATTTGAAGATGAATAACTAGAATAAATAACCAGTTGATATTTGGATGTTTTTTGGTATACACATAGGTTTCTACTCATGTAACATTTAGCCATTTGATCTATGTTTGTTCACTGAAGAAGATATGTTTTTTTATGTAGCTCAGCTTATAGCTTTCTTATGCTGAAAAACAACTTCAAATCATGTGTTATCTAGTAAAGAAAGCAAATTCGCTTTTTAAAAGATGGAGATTCTCTAAAAACATTCTTTGGCCATCTTCTAGTAGAAAAGCAAAGCAATTTTTTACCGGTCACTCGAAAGGATGATAATTAAGCTAAGTGTTTTTTTTTTCTTCTCTCGGTAACAGAATTTTTGCAGTATTTTACTGACTTTGTCAAAGTGCGTAGGATACAGATTGATCTAACATTTCAAGTAATAAATTGAATGAGTAGTAGTAAATTGAAGTGAATTTAGTCATAACTACTAAACATCTAATAAATGAATTTCTTAAATCAATTATGCTGCATTTTGAAGAAGAAACTTTGAGAAACCACTTTGAAAAGTTAACTTTGGAATAGCTATTTACATCATTTACATTAGTGAACTATATAAAATACCACATCTACAATAATTTGTAGGTATGGTTATTTTATTTTAAATCATAGTTTCAAGTTGTAGACGGACAGATGCAAGATCAACAATATTGTAAGTGAGCCAGCGAGGGAGCCTCTACATGTCTGTTTGCCCTGATAGCAATAGCAGCCAAATCTCTCTCAAATCATACCCTACCATTAAAGTAGAAAGGATATAATGAGCAATGTAGTGCTAGATATACAAAAAGATGGGATGGTCATGGCTTATCATAGATCTGCTCAAATAAATATAAAATAACAATAACAACATTGTCAGGGTGGTGGATAGGAGACTCAGTTGAGCATCAGACAAAATGCCTTGCAGTATTTAGTTACATCTATTTACATTCCAAGTTCAAATCACACCATGGTCGACTTAGCCTTTCATCCTTCTAGGGTCAATAAAACAAAGTACCAGACAAGTACTGGTGTAGAATTCATCATCTGTTCGCCAACCCAAATTTGTGGCCTTGTGCCTAATTTAGAAATTAATACTGTAAGCATTCAACATATTTAGTGTTCAGTAGGTATTGCAACATATACAGTAAGATGATACAGCATATAGAGGATGAGAGACCTCATCTCAGATTGAATGACACAATCTGACATCCTTAAGTAGAAAAGCAAAAAGAAGGTAAAATAATAATGATGTCGCTGTTACTGTTTAGCCCCAGGTCAGCCCTCATTGAGCAGTCCTATGGTAAAAGACGTTGCTGATGTCCTTTTCTTCAGACAGTCAATCTACTATTGTATTATCTAATATGTCCTGTTTTTAAGATGGTAGGGCATGATTTCATGTAGATTTGGTTGCTATTTCTAGCAGGTCAAGTGACTGCATTGAGGATCCCTTGCTGGTTCATAATAACAATTTCTAACATAGACATAAGGCTAGAAATTTGGGGTAGGGAATAGCTGATTAAATTGGCCCCAGTACTCGACTGGTACCTATCTTTTTGATCCTATCAGTTACCTAATTGAGGATACAGTAAAAGACACTTTCCCAAGTCAGGGTTGTTAGAGTGCCTTTTAGTCTGGCACCCTAATAATTCTGTCATCCACTACCTTAATAATAATTATAATAACAATTTCAATCATGAGCACAGGGGCAGCACACATTATCCAAGTTTATATAAGGGTCTTATAACAAACAGGGCAATGACTGACAGAATTGAGTAGAGCATGGGACAAAACACCTTATGGTATTTAGTTACGTCTTTTTATGTCTTCTGATTTTAAAGACACAGTGATCAACTTTGCCTTTCATCCTTTTGGGGGTCTACTGGGGATCATTTTAATTGACTATTCCATTAAGCTATTGTCAATCCACTGTTGGGTGAAGCCTCAGCATGCCATTGCTGGCTCATCTAAGCTGGTTTTAGGCTTACTTGTTCACACTGGCCAATTGTGGGTTGGATGGGGTTCTCCCGTCGTCGGGTGATTATCCCTGGCTATCAGCACCTTGGTGGGATTTGAACTCAGAATGCAAAGAGCCAGGACAGATACTAAAAAGCATCTCATCTGTTCCTCTAACAATTCCATCAATCCATTGCTCTGGATTGGTACTTTATCGACCAAGAAAGGATGAAAGGTAAAGTTGATCTCGACAAGATTTGAACTCAGAGTGTAGAGAGCCGAAATGAATACCACAAGGCATTCTATCCAATGCTCTCATGACTCAGCTAATTTACCACCTATGATTAACGATACCATTTCCCCAAACTGTGGATTTGTACTAATGTTAAAAATCTATATTTTATCTAACAAAATATCTTGTTGATCTGTTAAAGCACTGTGTGTGTATTTCTTCTAAAGTCTATATTTAAAGAGATACACTCATGATAAACACACACATCAGCAGCGGCATCAGTGTTGGTGAGGATGGAACATTACAACTGAAATGACACCATTGTGACTAGATAATGGAAATCTAACTTGGATATAGATTAAATTATGGGATGAAGTATAGTTAACATCCAATGAACGTATTCTATTTTTTTGCCTCACTAATTACAAATATATCAGGGTAATAGTCAGGCCTCACATAAATACAGAATTCTGTTTGTTCATTCCTTTCATCCTTAAGATAAACGTTCCCTATACATTTTTTTCTTCTTATTTCGAAAATTTCCAATTTGTTTCAAGTGACAATGGTTGATGGAATGATAGAGTTTTGAAGCTTTCAAATAATTACTATTAAACTATTTCCAAGTGATGTTATCAGCATATCATCCTCATCAAACTCAACAAATCATCAATTCAGCTGTAGACATCCACCTAGAGATTTTAGAACCACTGAAAACATTTCTCCTCGAACTATTCATCACAAACGTACTGAATATTTCCCACGCCTACTGCTGCATTGATTCCTTTTTCAAGTCCAAAGTATTATATTTCCTGATACCTTTATACCATTGTGATTGAGATTTAAACAAAAATGCATCACTGCTAATTTTTCAAACAATCTACATCAAATAAGAAAGCATATTTACATGCTACAACAAAAAAAAAATATTTCATCAGACATGGCTGTGTGGTTAAGAAGTTCACTTTGCAACCACATGGTTCCAGATTTGATCCAACTCCATGGCAATTTGGGCAACTCTTAGCCTCAGATCAACCTTGTGAGTGAAATTTGGAAGATGGAAAATTCGCAGAAGCCCACTAGATGTATATATAGCGACAGATAGATAGATAGATAGATATTGTATATAAAGACGATGTTTACATTTGTGTTGGTTAAAGTCGATAGAAATATTCTTTAATACAAGTATAGTAGTGAAATGAAACACTGTTAATGCACCAGTAATTTATAAATTGAACTAGCTGCAAAGAATGCGTTATATGTGCAAATTAGTCTATCCAATTTACTTAAGCCCTTGGTGATAGTAGGTTTATGGGAAGCATCTCCATGAACAGTTAAAGCAGTACATGGTCACTAATGAAATCCCAACACAGGATTAAACTAGTCTGGCTAATGCATCTTTTTCTGTTTGCAAAGATATTGTATATAAAGACAAGGTATTTACATTCGTCTCTTACATAAAGTGATGGCTAAAATCCACAGAAATATTCTATAGTTCAGTATATGATATATATATCATTATCATCATTTTACATCCATTTATAGATGTAAATTTGCAATGATGATTCAAAACACTTCAGGAGAATATCTACTTGCGGTAGATCAAGATTACATCTGCAGTATTGCCTCTAATGCGGTTAAGACTATGGAAAACATGAACCAACGTGAGAGGCCTCCAGTACTACCTTCACGGACCCCCACTCTCCTAGACGAGTCATCAGCCCATGTTTCGCTCATACATTTCAACTGGCTTGGTTTCTATGACTGGATGCCCTTCCTATCACCAACCCCTTTACAGAGTGTACTGGGTGCATTTTATCATGGCACCAACACTAGAAAGGTTGTCATGTTCATGACACAACTAAAGAGCCCTTTCTACCCTGTTTTCTCTGTTCGAGCCAACCACTTTACAGTGTGTACTGGTGCAATATTATTGTGGCGCCAACACTAGAGAGATAGTCATGTCCACTACACAACTAGAGAGTCCTCTCTACCCTGTGTAGTCTCCCTTCAGCCACCAACCACTTTATAGAGTGTATGAGGTGGATTTTATTGTGGCTACAGCTATTTTGGTCCCCTGCAGGCTAGGGAGTCTTCTCTGTTGTACATAGTCTCTGTTCAATGAAGACAAGCGTGCCCTGAGAGATTGTGAGGGAAAAGCTATATGTGTGGGTGTATATTGGAGGGGTGAGGCAGTGGGAGAAGGAATTGAGAGCAATATTGATAGCTACTCAATCAATGGTCATAGGGGTTGGATGGGGGACTGTATGATTGTTAGCAGCATAAGGTGTGCCAATGTAGGAGAGATCATGTGATGCATAGCAGCAGTGGTGGATGATGATAGGTGGGGGTGCTAAATGCCCTCTACAAGATACAGGAGTATAGGTGGTGGATGAATATTGACATATGCAACCTACTTGATCGTGATGGACGATCTGAAGTCATAAGAGGTGGGAGAGTGGATGGGCACCTCAAACTCTATCTTTTGTGACACAGGTGGGGATGGGGGAGGATAGGCAGCTATATATCAAAGGGTAGTGGATAGCCGGAAACTTAAGAGTATACTGGGTGGTAAATCTGGTGCTACAAACTAGCCACTGGGTGAGGGTGAGTAAAAGGAATGCGATGGGGAGAGAATGGGTGGTGAGGGATAGTGATGTTAGAGTATCAGAGATGCAGGGTGGAGGAGGAAAGAAGGCATCGGATGAAGAGCAAACAAGGACCTAATGTCAATATATATGATACGACCTAGCCTACATCACTACATTATAACTTTTTTGCCATGTTTACCTGCGTGGGCATGTCTTCCCCAGCACTGCATACTATTAATCATCGCGGTCCTCTGTCATCTCCTTGGTAAGGCCTAGCATTTTGAGGTCAGCCCTCACCACTTTGTCTCATGTCTTCCAAGGTCTCCCTCTTCCCTGTGTTCCATCCACTTTGAGCACTCGGCATTTCATTATACAGCTGTCATCTCCCATATGCATCACATGTCCATACCAGCGCAGTCTTCTCTCTTACACACTACATCTGATTCCTCTTATACCCAGTTTTTCTCTTAGCTCATTTGTGCTCTATCATTCATGACACTCACGTTACACATTCAGTGAAGCATGCTTGCTTCATTTCTTTCTAGCCTTCACAAGTCCTCTGCATTCATGGCCCATGTCCCGCTACCATGCAGTACTACACTTCGTACGCAAGCATCGTACAATCTGCCTTTCACTTGGTCCAACCCATGCCAGCATGGGAAATGTAGAATGATGATGATGACATGGAGAGAGAATCCCTTTGTTGTCAGCAGAGGTAGTAGCTTCCTAAACATTTTCCACCCTGTTCTTAGTATGGCTACTATATTTTCAGTACACCCACCCCCACTGCTAATTAAGTCACCTAGGTAACAAAAGCTATTGACCACTTCGAAGGAGCCTTCCTGGCCATATATATATACACAGTTGAATTTGATGATTCACTCTATTGCGAGACAGTTCCTTGCTTGTATGCATTCATTTCTCTCACTTGTATGAATGCATGCAAGCAGGAAACTTAAAGTAGTGACAGAGAGAATCATCAGTTTCAAACTAGTTAAACTCTACTACATGTTGTGATCACTTTGTGTCCTGTTTGCACACTCAAACATATATATATATATATATATATAGGTGTATGTACAACCAAAAGAAAAAAGCACTCAACACATATTGGGAAGGTTAAATATATGTATGTATTAACAGTGTGACTTAGTCCCACATTACTTTAAGTTTCATAGATGCAAAGATACACATCTGAGGAGTTAGATGTATATCTTTGCATCTATGAAACTTAAAGTAATGCGGGTCTAAGTCACACTGTTGATAAATACATACATATACGTGTGTGTGTGTGTGTGAGAAGGCCCTTGATTGTAAGGTCATGAGTTCGATTCCCAATCCAGGAGGCACTTTGTCCTTGGACAAGGCACTTTACTTCATGTTGCTCCTGTCCACTCAGCTGGCAGGCAAAAATGAGTATTAAGACTGACAGAGCACCTGGTCAGAGTCAAGTTAGCACAGCAGCGTTAACAAGTCAGTGGTATGACCAATAACCTTCAGGCATGAAGAGAGATACGTCCTGCAGTGGACTGCTATATCCTATCAGTGTGAACATGCATGGACTAGTGTTTAGAGTGTTAGACCCATAATCGAAAGGTCATGGGTTTGATTCCCAGACCGGGTGGCACACTGTATCTCTGAGCAATGCACTTCATTTCATGTTGCTCCAGTCCACTCAGCTGAAAATGAGTAGTCACTGGAAAATACGGTGACCCTTCTGTCAAGAGTTGCGACCGACAGGTAGTATTCAGCAATGGAAAAAACAACGGAAACATAGTTTCCTTGGTTTGATTAGGAAGATCTGCTATGATCTTCCGATTGATCCCTGTATATATATATATATATATATATATATATATATATATCCTTATCATCACCATCATTTTACATCTGCTTCCCTTGCTGCTATGGGTTGGATGGGTGATTTCAGCCTGCGTCAATTCTTATTGGGGTCAGAGAATACTGGGTACATTTTATTGTGTCATCTACCATAGAAAGTTTGTCATGTCCATGACATGACTAAAGAGTCCTCTCTACCCTATGCTGTCCTGTTTGATCGCTAAAAACATTACAGAGTGCACTGGGTGCATTTTATCGTGGCACCAGCACTAAAGAGGATGCCTTGTCTCTTGCAGGCTAAAGAGTCCTCTACTCTTCATAGTCCTTGTTTTTTGAGGGCAAACATAACTTGAGAGTTTGAATAGAAGATAATTTATGCATGAGAGGGTGAGAGGGAAAGAGTATGTGTATGGGTGAAATGGGGGAAGCCAAGATTGAATGATAGTGGGAGAGGATTGAGAGTGTGAGTAGAAGGTGAGTGACATTCTCAGTCCTCTCTCTCTATCATATATATATATATATATATATATAGTTACGCAATAAAAATATATATATATATATATATATATATATATACATATACACACATACGACACAAATGCACACATACAGACACACACAGATAGAAGATGAAAAGCAAAGTCGACCTCCGAGGGGGCCCAGAATGTAAAGAGGCATAATTATATCTAACAAGCTATTTATGCTTGGCACTCTACTGATTCTGCCAATCCAGATGGCAATGCACGGAAATATATTTGATAATTTATGAATGTTCAGTTCATTCCATTCAGACTTCTTCTCCTACATTAATATGAGAGCGCAGCACAGGTAGGAAATGGTGCGCTGTTCTATCATTAGACATTTTCTTGGCTAATAAGAATTTTTGTTTGTGTGTTTGTAATATCGTGTCAGTGTGCATGTGAGTATGTGAATAGATAGAAGGGTTTTAATGAAATTTGCTCCCCGATGTAAAATAAAGATAACCGGACAAATATTTAATGATTCAAATGAAATGTCCTGCAGCTAAATCGTTGTATTCATCTAAATACATGACATTCATGACAGCAATAACTTACTGACAGCATGTTTACTAAGTTCATAATGTGCATGTGTGTATATATATATATATATATATATATATATATTAATGTAATATACATTCTTAACGTAATTGCAAACCAAAAAAAAATTTGAAAAATTGTCATTGATTTATTTGACATTTTGCTGTTTACTGTGTAAATATGTATCATGTACATATGTGTGTGTATATATATATATATATATATACACACACACATATATATATACATATATATATATATACATATATATATATACAGACACAATATATATATATAAAAGTACACATACACTTACACACACACACATATATATGTATATCATCATCATCATCATCATCATCGTTTTACGTCCGTTTTCCATGCTGGCATATATATATATGGTATATATGTATATATATATATACTCACACACGTTTACACACACACACACACATATACATACACAAAAAACACCATGTTGCATGTTTGTTGTTGTGCTTATCTGCTGTGTATATGTGCATTTTCGCAACCTGTGTGTATATATAGTGTATGCGAGCGGATGCATCTGTGAGAAAGAGGAAAATATTCTCTATATTCCTTTTCATTCATCGCAAGTATCGAAGTGAAAAATAAAGAAGAAAAACGAGATGGAGAAATATTAATTTTCTCTAGAGCAAACATTGTACAATTTTTCTGCAGATGATGAAATAATATTAATGATTTAAAAAAACATATATAAATAGAAAAGGAACTTTAATTTTCTGGTTGAAGAATTTTACAAAGCCATAAGGATGAGTTCTTATGACATATTGCATTTCACAGATCAACCTTTTATAATATTATAGAAAAGCAGAAAATATAGTACAAAGGATTCTTTATCTAATATGTTAAAGGTTAAACTAAGCTCTGCTAGGATGATTAAATGAATTCAACAAATTTTACTGCTTATTGTAAAGAAGCTAATAGTAAAGATGATATAAGAATATCTATATGTGAACATAATATTAAGAATATTCATATATATATATATATATTTAAACAACATGTATGTATATGGTGTGCATGAGCTTTATGAATATGCGTATATCTGTGTAATTAGTGTATAGCATTTCGTTTATGCATCAATGCATAAATTAAACACATGTATATTCATTCTGTTTACCAGTTTCATGTTGAGCTGCTTGTATTCTCTAACTGCATGTCTGTTTAGTATATATATAGGCATTGACTGCACTAATAGGAGCAGAGAATGAAAGTTTAGCTAAGCTTTTGGCAACACTTTCAACCTTCTTCAGAGCTGAGGAATGAAAGTGGAGCAAGTGGTACTGTGTTAGTGAGGGATTGAATAAACATACAGATGGACACTGTTAATGAGTGGTTAAAAACACAACTAAATTTTAAACCACTTCTTATTTTAACATTAGTCTATCCCTTCTATTAGATACATTGTTAACAAATATGAATAGCTCAAAATTAAATTGGTTAACAAACTATCATGTTGTCTATTTAACCAAATATGCATCAATGAAATGTTATCCCTCATTTAAACAAACATAAAATGCCGTGAGAGCACAGGGAAATATGACTACATTTAATTTTCATGAACATCTAACCTGAAGGCTGTTATATTCAGAACTTTGAAATCAAAATAACCAAACAAAAAGAATATATCTATATAACAAAATCAACATAAGGTCCTCAGAGAAACACCATCAGAAAAACTACTTAATCATCTTTATTACAAAACATTCTTCCCAGACTCCAATGAAAAAGTTATGAATCTTATCTTCCTACAAACTCATCCAAGATGAGAAAAGCTTATTAAACTTAGAAAAAATTGCCATGTACAAAGGCGGTGAAGTGGCAGAGTTGTTACTGCATTGGACAGAATGCCTTGCAGTATTCATTCCAGCTAACTATGCTTTGAGTTCAAATCCTGCCACAGTCAACTTTGTCTTTCATCCTTTCATGGTAGATAAATAAAGTACCAGTCTAGGGCAGGGGACTGGTGAAATTGTTAGAGTGTTGGACAGGATGCCTTGCAGTATTTGTTCTGGCACTTTGTGTTTTGAATTCAAATCTCGCTGTGGCCTACTTGGGTGGTAGACTTAATCAACACCACCTGGTTTAACACCATCACCTGGTACCTTGAGTGCCTTTAGCATAGTTCACTCTGTTGCAAGCATTCAGGTCAGGTCTCCGGTCTGGGGATACCGTGTCCTCCTACCTTCCCTCCAGTCTCAGAGGCACTGAAAAAAGGGTGATGGGGACTACCTTCCCTCATGACTAAGCAATAAAAAAAAAGATATATTAAAGGAACAAAAGAAGTAAAATTAAAAATTCTCTAACAACCACGGGAGAAACTATATAAAAAAAAGAAAAAAAGCTACAATAACAATGTAAAATAATATGTATGCTTAGCTGGCTATTTGACTAGCTGCCTGGGATCTCCACAACAATAAAAAATATCACTTTGTAAATAAAGAAGCAAAAATAGCAGATAGGAGCTGAATATAGCAATATAATTTATCTGCTCCTAATCAATTTTTTGAAATTGAAGAAAATTCTTCATGATACTGCCTTCAAATTTAAAACTTAATTCAACTAACTTACTGAAGCCAATAATGTGATTATCAACCAGAATTTCAAACTGACAAAAACAAGCAACAAATATTTACTAAATTATATTTATGGTCTTGTTAAAACCCATAAACCATTAATACCGCTGAGACGTATTGACAAACGAATGCTCTTACATACTATATGGCCAGAACATTAAATATGTTAATGAAGCTATATCCCATCTAGTTATAAGATTAAGAGCTTTCTAGAAATCCTTAAATGTAACATGCCTGGCTATTTTTTAAGATCCATCAACATTGAAAACCCATTTATAAGTGTTCTAGTTCAAATCACCATACATATGTTACAAAATGTTTATCATCACCCAACTCTAACTGCTCTTACTTTGACTCAGTTACTTTTTTTGTAAATGTTACTTTCTTGCTGTATCTTTTCCCAATCACGCAAACTTATTATTCAAACTCAATGATCAAACTGAAGTTCAAACTCAATTATCACCCTATTAAATCCCACCATCACCAGCTTTAACTCTTAACATCCTGTAGGACATGGTTCCACATCATGAAATTGACATGATTAATTTATATATGGTGAAAGTGAGCTATTTTTGTGTAAAAATGCCTCAAGCACCTATGTTTCTTACCTGTAATTTTCAAAATAATAAATAAACTGCAAACATTCATTTTCTGGGATTTTCTGCTCAATCATTACAGGATGTAGAATATTTTCAACAGGATGTTAAGAGTGAAAGTGAATTAGCTGCTGAATAAGCTACCCAGCTTTACAAAAAGAAAAATCTCAGATACATAGACAATGTGTTCATTATCATCAATAACTTAGGTGAGGTTAATGATCTTACAGAAAAACTGAAAGTTCACTTGGTTCTTAACCATTTGAGGATGAAGTCTACTGATATTTCTACACTAAAGAACATAGAATCAGTTTTAGGAGTTACTAAAATAATAATGGTGTTATTATTTAAAATTCTGTAAAAACATATTTGAATCCTGATGGAAAAAAAAAGATGTATATTCTGAAGAGATTGGCCCTTTCTTCTTTCTGACACAAATATGTTGGCAGCCATTCTGTTGGCCCAGTCATCTTATATAAGTTAAATTTATTGATGAATTTAATATCAATAACAAACTCTTATTTATTAATTTGATTGGCACAGCTCTCACACAACTATGATGTATAGAAAGTTCTCTAACCAAAGTATACACCTCAATAGCTTTTAATGGAAACTCATTTAACATTAAAGACATGGTAATCAGAAATTAACTTATGCATGCTTACACATTTTGTTTACCTGGTGAATATTCAGTTATTTGAATAACTAGAAAAGAAACATTTCTAGTTAACAATACATAACCTATCATCTAATTGATAAATCTACTACTTAAATATATAAGAAAATAAATATGATAAAGATACAAGAAAGATACTAACACAAACCCTATTAAAGAAAACACTGACAATAACACATACACACACACATATATACACCATTCAGAAAGTTGCTTATTAAAATCAGTTTTGCCGTGGAAATAGATTAGCTCTTATTATATATAGGAAAAGTATGTACGACAAAGAATTTATGATGTGCAATGGTTTTTATACCATCAGGCCTGCTGGAGAATTTGATGTCACTTATGAAAGTAGCTAATTCCATGCTAATTACTAAACATCAAAAAACTATTTCAAAACATCTCAAGAAGTTAAAAACCATGAAGAAGATGACAAAGAGCCATAATGATTGGTGACACACAGTGCTGGGAAAGACCCAACCCCCAGTGCAAGCATGGCAAAATGGTTGTTAAAATAATGGTAGCAGTGATGGAGGTTGGGATGTATAATATATCTACATTGGGGCTGTTGCACATTCTATTTCTTGTTAAGTCTCCATTTACTGTCCCCTTCATTACCCTCTCATCTATCACTCACTCTCTTTCCTATTCACTGTACCACACTGCCTGTGTAATGAGGGATGGCATTTGATCTGTTCATATTCAATCCCTCCACCATCACCCATTATCACTCTACTTCTCTTTCACCATCACCCCTCTATCACACTACCTCTTTTCCATCATGACACCTGAGTAACGAGTGATGGCTTCGGATCTGACCATATTCAGTACCTACTACTGTCATACTTCTCTACCACTAGGTATTATTCCCTTGACCTCCATGTGACTCTTCAACGATATCTATCACTCTCTGTTACCATCACCCATCTATATTGCTAGCCATCACTTGCTCTCTTTTACCATCATCCATCTTTATTGCTATTGTATCATGCTGCTCATGCTGTTTTTCTATTCAATCTCCTTACCAACAACCAGCATGTAGCTATCACTGTCTCTCTTCCATTACCCCCCCCCCTACCATCCTGTCACACTGTTTCCTCCCATCACACTCATACTCATATTGTCTCCTCTTTCACACTCTTGGTTATCACTCTCTTCTATTCACACTCTCGGTCACATCTGCCTTGAAAGAATGGAGACAATGTAGAGTAGAGAGGACTCCTCAGTCTTGCAGCAGACAAAGCATTGGTGCCATGATAAAATGCACCCAGTACACTCTGTAAAAAGGTATGTGAATGAACAGAGACAATTTAGGTTGGAGAGGAATCTTTAATCTCATTGAGGACATGACAACCTCACTAGTGCTGGTGCACAATAAAATGCGCCCAGTACACTCTGTAAAGTAGCTGGTGTTAGAAAGGGCATCCAGCTGTAGAAACCATGCCACAAATGAAACGTACAAGTGAGGCGTAGTCCTCTAGCCCATCTAGTAGGGCAGTAACTCTGAATAAGAACTGATACAGACCATGATGACCAAGCCAACATGGAAAGTAGATGTAAAATGATGATGATGACAATCATATGTATGTATATATATATATATATATATATATATATATCATCATCATCATTTTTACGTCTATGTTTCCATGCTAGCATGGGTTGGGCAGAGATTTCTTGAGGCCACATTTTATGGTTGGATGCCCTTCCTGTCACCAACCATACTGATTAAGTATGGAAATCCTACCACTGAACTACTGAACGGCCGGGCATTTATTTGAAGACATAAACAAACTCACCAGCCGATCGATAAATTTTCAGTGGTGACAAGCACACGGACACACACACACACACATATATATATACATATGACAGGCTTCTTACAGTCTCTGTCTACCAATTTCACTCACAAGGCACTGGTTGGCCTGAGGCTATAGTAGAAGACACTTGCCAAAGGTGCCACGCAGTGGGACTGAACCCGAAACCACATGGTTGCGAAGCAAACTTCTTAACCACGCAGCCATGCCTGTGCCTATAAAATATATATATATATATATGATGTACTCTCCTATCAAGAATGACATACAAGCATTCAGTAACAAGTCACCTTGCTATATAAAATGATGATGATATATATATAAATATATAGGCACAGGTATGGCTGTGTGGTTAAGAAGTTTGCTTTATAACCATGTGGTTCGGGGATCTAAGCCAATGCATGGCACATTGAGCAAATGTCTTCTACTATAGCCTTGGGCTGACCAACTGAATTGGTAGACGGAAACTCAGACAGAAGCCTGATATATGTGTATATGTATATATATATATATATATATATATATATACATATACATATGTGTGTGTGCATGTTTATATATATATATATATATATACATATGTGTGTGTGCATGTTTATATATATATATATATATAATATAGATGAGCGATTTATCTGTTAAATAAACCTGAGCTATATTTCAAAAAGCACTCAATACATTCTCGGCTAGCGAAGACGAAGGTATTCCTTGAAGTCGTAAATCCGTAGAGAAAAACTGTTGATATATATATATATATATATATATATATGAGAAAGTGAAAAGAGAAAGAGAGAAAGTCAGAGAGGCTGGAAAAGATCATTATTGAAATGTGACAATAATACACACTGATACAAAGTGTGACTTTAAAAAGACTAATGAAACACAGGTGAAATCTACAATGATACTATCTACTATAATATCACTAATACATATCACATCCATACTGCCTTAAGTAGGAGTGGTATCAGGTGTGAGCACTTCTCAAGTGTCACCAACTAATTTCACAACTACAAGACTTCCTAAGAAAATTTCTCAGACTAAAGTCAGGCATTTTTATTGGCTCATATGGAAAATGTCAAGATGGATATACTTGTATGTAGAGAGGCTACAACTGTAGTATAAGAAATGAAGAAATACAGCAATACAAGGATGTTGTTGAATATTATACTGCATAATTGATGAATATGTCAAGGTGCTTCCCAGAGATATGGATATGACTTTCCTCGTAAAATTGCTTTTTCCTTTCTCCTACTTCTTAAATATGTTTTTGTGACATGTTTACATTCAACATGAATGTATGCATGTGAGTATATGTATGTATGTACATGTGAGTGTGTGGTAAGGCATGACGTAGGGTGTATGTGTGCATGCATACGTCTGAATGGTAACTAGGATTTCAAACAGATACCTGTATGATTCATAAAGCAGGCCTCATACATTGATGACTGCTTGTCAGTAGGTGTGAAGTATATGAGAAATTGCGAGCAGCTAATAGATAAGTAGAACAGATCTAGGCAAAGTAAGACTTGCATCGATTTAGTAATGACGCTGCAATATCTTCCATGCTATTATATGCAATGATCAAATAATGTTTTATATATAATTTATTATAGGTGCAGGCATGGCTGTGTGGTTAAGAAGTTCGTTTCGCAACCACATGGTTTTGGGTTTAGTCCCACTGCGTGGCATCTTGGGCAAGTGTCTTCTACTATAGCCTCGGGCCAACCAATGCCTTGTGAGTGGAATTGGTAGACAGAGACTGTAAGAAGCATGTCGTATGTATATATATGTTTATATATATGGGTGTGTCTGTGTGTGTGATTGTCACCAGTGAACATTTATCGATCGGCCGGTGAGTTTGTTTATGTCTCCAAATAACAAATGCCCGGCCGTTCGGTAGGTCAGTGGTAGGATTTCCATACTTAATCAGTATGGTTGTCGACAGGAAGGACATCCGACCGTAAAATTCTGCCTCAAGAAATCTCCGTCCAACCCATGCTAACATGGAAACACGGATGTAAAAATTATGATAAAATCTCCGTCCAACCCATGCTAGCATAGAAACACGAACGTAAAAACGATGATGATGATCATCATTTATATATATATATTGCTGTAAAGTTACATATATATATATATATACAGGTATATATACATATAAATCCATATATACACACACACACACAAGTCCATGTTGAAATAGTATGTGTGTGTATGTGTATTAGCATATAGTTGTGTATGTGTATTAGCATATGGTTGTGTATGTGTGTGTATGTAAGTTAGTCTTCACAAGTGTGAATGTAAGTGGAGAATGTGGAAATGTGAGTGAAAAAAAAAGGAAATATGTATGTGAGTATCAATGTAAATGCTTTCTAATTGCCATGGGATGATGGTGGATATTAAGGGCTAGCATTCTGCCCTGGTTTTCTTGTTAATCTGACGAGAAAGTATCATCAATAATAAGCTGATATATTGCAGGTAACATCTCCAAGATGTTCTGGAACCTTAATCCACACAGTAAATACTCCCAGATTTTCTGGAACCTATTCTAGACAGTAAATACTCCCAGATTTTCTGGAACCTATTCTAGACAGTAAATACTCCCAGGTGATCTGGAACCTATTCCAGACAGTAAATACTCCCAGGTGATCTGGAACCTATTCCAAACAGTAAATACTCCTATATGATCTGGAACCTATTCCAGACAGTAAATACTCCTATATGATCTGGAACCTATTCCAGACAGTAAATACTCCTATATGATCTGGAACCTATTCCGGACAGTAAATACTCCTATATGATCTGGAACCTATTCCGGACAGTAAATACTCCCAAATGAACCATATTCCAGACAGTAAGACTCCATGACGATCTGGAATCCATTCCAGGAGTAAATACTCCCAGATAATGTGGAACCTTATTCCAGACAATAAATACTCCCAGGTGTTCTGGAACTTATTCCAAACAGTAAATACTCCCAGATGTTCTGGGACCCATTCCAGACAGTAAATACAACCAGATAATCTGGAACTTATTCCAGACGGTAAATTCTCTAAGAGGATCTGGAATCTATTCCAGACAGTAAATGGAGCTGAAGTAATGTAGAATTAGTTTTTGCTCATAAATACAACAAAAATGTCTATGGCAGGAAATTCAACTTCTTATCTATTCAGCAATAATGCCTCTAAGAAATGTATGAACAAAAGTAAAAGTGAATGTGTGCGAGTGAGTACCAGATGGTATGTGTGTGTGTGTGCGAGTGAGTACCAGATGGTATGTGTGTGTGTGCGTGAGAGAGAGAGAGAGAGAGAGAGACAGACACAGACAGGGTGAGAAAGAAGGTTTGTAAGCATTGCTTCTGTTTAAGACTTGACATTAGAAACTCAATATTATATCATACATAGGTGCAGGTATGGATGTGTGGGTGGGTGCCTGTGTTTATGTTTAGGCCAGTTAAAAAAAAAGAACCAGTGCTGTGTCAAAAGGTAACTTAGCTACTCAATAAATAAATACCATACTGAAACCAGTAAAAGAGTAAAAGAATATAATGGTGATTTTATCATTATTATTACAAGAGCAGCGAATTGATGCATTAAAGTATTTAATTTTGTCCCTATGTGCTCCGAGTTCAAACCCAGATGAAGGTGACTTTACCTTCCATACCTTCAAGATCAATAAAATAAGTAACAGTTCTGACTGCTGTTGTTACTTTTAGCCCCAGGTCAGCCCTGATCAAGCAGACCTATGATCAAAGACATTCCAGCTGTGACCATACCATCTTGTATTCAGACAGTGTATATCTAGGACTATTACATTAACCAATATGTACTTTTTTTTAAGGTGGTAGGGTGTGATTTCGGAGAAATTTGGCTGCTATTTACAGCAGGTTGAATGACCTCATAGATGATCCCTCATTGGCTTAACTAAGTAGCAGTAATATACTGAGGTTGATTCAAAAGACATTGCTTTGTTGTTTCATCAATAGGAGTGATTATTACATTAAACAGGTCAAGTAAGTTCTTAGTCAACTGAATGTCATATATGGCTAACTTCCATTCTCATTGAGAATTGCTGATTCACTTCACTTATGACATTTAAAGCTCTGGTGAACAGCATGAACATCATAAATTTCAACATATTCTACCTGCCCCCACCACCAGCCCCAAAATGTCAAGCTCCAATAACAGTTAGAAACAGTAATTCTAAGATGGCAGTTCATAATGCAAAAGATACAGAATAGATAAGTAAATTTCTGAGTTCAAATCCCGCTGAGGTCAACTTTGCATTTCATCCTTCTGGGGTTGATAAAATAAAGTACCAGTCAAGTACTGGGGTTGTTGGCCTTGTGCCTATGTTAAAAAATTATTGTTGTGAATGAATATAAAAAATACATATATATGTATGTGTGAATGGATATGTTTGTATGTATGTATGTGTATGTATGTATGTACGTGTGAGTGGGTATGCTTGTATGTATGTGTGAGTGGGCATGCTTGTATGCATGTGCGAGTGGATAAGTGTGCAATTGGGTATGTGTGTGAGTGAGTGTGTGCGAGTGTGTATATGTGCGAATGAATGGGCATGTGTGTGAGAATAAATGGCTATATATATATGTGTGTGAATTGGTATGTACATGTGTGAGTGAATGGGTAGGGTATGTATGTGTGCATGAGTAGATATTTATGTGTGCATTAGTGGGTATGTATGTATGTGTGAGTGAGTGGGTATGTATGTGTGTGTGAGTGAGTGAGTGGGTATGTATGTGTGTGTGAGTGAGTGGGTATGTATGTGTGTGTGAGTGAGTGGGTATGTATGTGTGTGTGAGTGAATGGGTATGTATGTGTTAGTGGGTATGCATGTATGTGTGAGTGGGTGTGTGTGCATATGTGTGATCATTTACCTCACAACTCTTGATAAATGCAGTCCTCTCCATATGAGATTGGCTGTATGAAACCTTTGTACTAATGGTTCTTGTGTGTATGAGAAACAAAACATACATACAAACACACAGATCAAATTGGTGTACATTTGAAAGTAGAGCTAATGAGGGAGCTTCTACATGACCGCCCAACCTGCTAGAAACAGCAACCAGATCTCCCTCTTAAAAAAAGGAAAGAAACATTGGATAATTAGTTCTAGATACACTAAGTCTGGGAAAAAGACGGGACAGTCATGAAGAGAACACTTGATCATAGGTCTCCATTGGACCTGGGGCTAAACAACATATATGAGAATCAAACTATGCATCAACTGTTGACTAGGCAAGGAGATCAACCACAGCATTATCGGAGCAGTTATATTTGGCTCAGATCGAGCAGACCTATGATCAAAGTCATTCCAGCCATGACCATCCCTTTTTTTTATTCAGTCATATCACCCAGACTACATCACCCAATGTGCCATTTTTTCATTCAAGATGGGAGCATGTGATTTGAGTGATTTTTGGCTGCTACTTCTAGCAGGTCAAGCGACCACATAAAGGCCCCTTTATCAGCTTGTCTTCTTAACAAGTTTACTGTATGTGTCAGTATATATAACAATATTTGCAGGTATAAAAATACAATTGCCAAATCAAAAAGTTGTCATATATGGTATAAAATTTAAATTTTAACTTTTAAAATTTGATGATGGAAAACTTTGTAAGCAATGATCTAGTACCTACTTATTAATTATATATGTGCTTTTAATAAATGCATTCAGTGGGGTAAAGAATAAACTTTTTTTTTAAATTCTAGCAAAAACCTTACTAGTGTGATCACATGAACTGCAATACATAAAACTGAGGACTAGTATAATAGTTTTACAGACCATCTCTTACAAAAAGATATTGATCATGAATAATGAATAAAGAAAATACCTGATTTCTAAGCCAACATTATATCAAAGAGTAAAAAGTAATCTCTAAAAAGCTGTTAGTGTGAAATTTCTGGTTTCCCTATATGGTATTTTGGGGAAATATTTGGAGTCACATGCTATGCCAGTCAGTCCACCTTGTACATAAGCATATCCAGTACTTCTTTTGTAGAAGTGATTATAATTCATACAATTTGCTTAGTAACTTAGCATGTGCAGGCTTGGGTAGATTACTCTCAAGATACAATCATAGCTTACATATATATATATATATATATATATATATATATATATGTATACACATACAAAGAAACAAAAGGTACATATTCATGAATGCATAAACTAATCTATACAGAAGAAACATTGGATAGGCATCACTAATATTATGACCAAAGAGATGACTAAAAATACAAGCTTAACCAATGACAGAAAACCCAAAAGAATGTGAGGGGGAAAAATGAAATATAGTAACTCAATGAAATTGTGAAGGTTAGTTCATAAGAAAGAGGCCACATGCTACAATTTTAATGTTTTTTTAGAGGGTATACTACAAATCTAGTACATAACTAATGATTTCTAGCATAGGTATACAACAAAAAATGTATAGTCAATTAAATCCACTGGTTTATTTTATAGACTCCAGGAAAGATGAAAAGAAAAGTCGATCCTGCCAGAAGGGGCAGAATTTGAACACAGAATAACAATAAGTCAAAATAAAAAAAAATAAGTGAAACAAAGAAACAAACAACAATTATAAATCAATAACATCGTAAGGGAAAAGATATGTTTTACAATAACAAATCAGAACCAAAACAAACTCAAAGAACAAAAATAAAATAAAGAAAAACCAATTATAACATATAGTAGTAGTGCACATAACACAACATTATGTGCTTCTTTGATGAAGTGGCATTGGTATAAATGTGTGTGTGTGTAATATGGTGACAGAGGGTGGAAGAAAGAAATTCTTGTCTCAGATGCCATGATTTTTGTACACAGCTCCCCCTCTCTTCTGTGCATGTGTGTGTGTGTGTGGGGGGGGGGTGATACCAGGGATCCACTCCAACAGTCTGCAGTTGTGTTTTACATGTGTTTAGAAGGGTTGCAGGCAGGGAAGGAAGAAGGCAAAGAGCAGGCAGGTAGTGGATTAGGAAAGCAAAAGGCATAAATTACCATGCTATTAGCTAAACCTAATGAAACATCATACATGCTAAAGAGTGAAAGTGGGAGGTGCAGCAGCTGAAACAAAGAGGAAGGAGGGAAGAAAGGAAAACAAAGACACAGAAGAATATACATGCATACACACACACACACACACACATGGCAACACAATATATATCCGTACATTAACTGAAGGCACATACACACATATATACGCACACGAACATACATCGATACATATATACACATATAATGGCGTTCAGTAGACACACACGCATACACACGTTGATAAATACATATCGACAAGTGCAGGAATTAATTATATACGTTGACACAACACACCCACAAGCGTCGTGTAGATACATGTGTAGACACACGACACAAAGACACAGGCACCGACATTGAGCAAACTATTTCTAAGGAGCTTCGAGACCAAACATACAGTAAACGTTATATAGTAAACTTATGTGAAGTATGTGCGACTACTGTTATATATATATATATATATGTGTGAAACCGTACGTGTGTGGGTGTTATTTTGTGGGTATTCGTGGTGGTGTGTGTGTGTGTGTGTGTTAGTGTGCTGGTGTTATTTTTTTTTTGTTTTGTATTTTGAGGGGGGGGGGAGAAACAGGCAATGTGAAAGGAGGAGAGGCGGTGTGAAGTGAATAAATGCCTCGGAGTAAAAGAGTTCCTCGTATGCTGAAAGCTAGGCCGCCAAGCTAAGACATGGTTGGTGAGCAAGCTTATGAGGGGAACACACACGGAGAATAGCGAGAGGTATGGTGGGAGAGAGAGAGAGGTAGGGGAGAGAAAAGTGTAAGATATCACAAGAAGAGTGAATGAAAGGGGGGAGGAAAAAGAATACGATATTATAAGGGGGAGTAAATCAGAGGGGAAAGACAAAAGAGTAAGATATAAATTATAAGGGGAGTGATATTAGATACACAGATAGATAGATAGATAGATAGATAGATGGATGGAACGAGCGACAGAGATAAAGTTAATGATAGTGGTAGGAAAAAAAAAAGAGACTGACAGAGTGATGTAAGGAAAAAAGGGGAGGGAACGGAAAAAATGGAGAAATGCTAAAAGGAGACGAACAGATGGCGTGAAGGAGAGAGAGAGAGAGAGAGAGAGAGAGTAGAATTAAGACGAAATTAGAGAGGCTAAATAGAAAATAGATAGTGTGAGAAGAAAAATCGTAGATTTCATACATTCCACAGCAAAAAAAAATGGCACCCACACATTCAAACCCCACTGAACGTCTTGTGTACATACATACATACACATTACATACATATATATATATACATGCATACATATATATATATATATACACATACATACATACATACACATATATAGATACATATACATACATATATTTTGATGTACTCCTTCGAGAGTTTAAACACTTTCTTGAAGAATTATCCAAATTTCACCGACCTACCTCCCTCCAGCTAGCCATCCGTTTATCCCATATACACACACACATATGTATACATGTGTGTATGTATATATATGTGTGTGTG
>JAOPJM010001291.1:11699246-11709246 GCA_027124095.1 Muusoctopus leioderma
AAGTGGTACAGAAGGAAATGGGTAAGGTGATACATCCAGATAAGTATAATGAGAAGTTAGAATTACCAATACTAGTCTAAGTAGAATAAGCGGGAGAAGGACAATAGATAATTGATTTCAGCTAGGACTTAGAGTAATAATTAATATTTGGATACCTTCAATAGGAATGCATTCAAATAAAGGTATATATATATAAAAAGAGATAGGGAAAGAGAGAGGGAAAAGTAAGAGAGAAAGAGAGAGACATACATACAGAGAGAGAAAGAGAGAGATAGAGAGAGTAAATTCAATGCTATTATACTCAGTATTGAAACATTACAAGAGAATCATTCCCAGACCAAAACAGAGAGATAGAGAGAGACAGACAGACAGACAGACAGACATACAGACAGACAGACATACTGACACACAGGCAGAGAGAGCCAAGAAAATTGGAAAATGAAGTACATTTTTGAAAGAATATATCTTCACTTTGTTAATTTAATTTTTAACTATTTTTTGTCATTATTTTCGATTTTGCTATTGTTGGAAAATTGCTTTCAGAGATATTGTCTTTCTTTTTTATTCGTTTCTCTTCTTTTTATAAATATTTTTCTTTTTTATAGTTATCGAGATACCAACAAGTCTGAATTAGTCAAACATGCAAGAACTTATTTTTTTAATGTTTTCTTTGAAGTAATCTTATTATGGTAACTGCTAAAAACAGCAAAGTGGGACTTATGTGGTAAATATAATCTCAGCTATTTTTACCTACTATATCAAAATCAATACTTTGAATTTGAATGCCATGTCAGCCACTTCTACAAGAAGATTCTCAGAATCTTATCTTTCTTTGACTAGTTGTTATTTAGATTAAGGGACAGTAACCTAGATTTCTCACCAGCTTGTATTTATTTTAAGATTGTATTTAACAAGTGAGTAATCCAATTTCTTTCAGTGTCCGATAAATAAAAGTAAAATTTCAAAGTTATAAACAAAACAGAATGAGTAGACATGGTTATTTTGGTTAATTGGCAAAATCATCAGAGCGTCAGACAAAATACCTTGTGGTATTTAGTTATGGCTCATTATGTTCTGAGTTCAAATCCTGCCGACGTCAACTTTTATCGTTTAAAGGTTGACAAAAGGTTTTATCCTTTCAAGATTGATATAATAAAGTACCAATCAAGTACTGGGATTGATTTAGTTGACTAACCCTTCCCTCCAAAATTGTTGGCCTTGTGTCTATGTTAGAAACTATTATTATTATCATTACAAAGAAAGGCGGTGAATTGACAGAGTAGTTAGCACATTGGACAGAATGCTTTGCAGTATTCATTCTGGCTCTCTGCGCTCTGAGTTCAAATCCCACCAAGATCAATTATCACTAAGATTGTTGTTGTTGTTATTGTTATTATTATTATTATTATTGATCCAGCTATCAGCCAAGTCTGTCGAGAAGATTCACCCACCGCCTTCCTTTGGCAATGGGAAGTGAGTAATCTTCCTCTGCCTGGTGGCTATGGCAAAGGAAATTGTGTGGTGGATAAGGTTGAAAAGTTTGAGGACAGGAACTTTCCTCTTAGGCTAAGCCCTCATAAACCTTTTTAAGTACCACTTGAAGCAGAAGGTGAGGATAGAGAGGGAGAAGAAGCTACCTTCTAGTAAATTTTATAAAAAGTGGGCGAGAGTAGAGAAATTGGTGTGATTAAATTGGCCTCCTCTAACTATGCGACTGTAGGCTGGCAGCAAGAACTGGGAGAAGACACTTGCCTGTGGTGTGTCAGGGTAATCTGCAGTTGTGAGTGGGGTGCCCCAAATCACCTAATTACACAAAATCAAGAAATAATCGTTTCTAACATAGGCACAAGGCCATAAATTTGGGGGAAGGGGGAATAGTCAATTATATCGACCACAGTACTTGACTGGAACTTTATTTATCGACCCTGAAAGGATGAAAGACAAAGTTGACCTCGGCAAGACTTGAACTCAGAACATACAGAGACGGAACAAATAGCGCAAAGCATTTTTATTCTACGCTCTAATGATTCTGAATAAAACAAATATTTAGAATATAGAAGTTTATAAAACAGAAAAAAAATATGAACTAACTGCCAGGATTTGAACGTAAGTGTTCTGAATTGTAATAGTTAATGTAGTCACCTAGTGAGCAATAAACACATGGTTTGAATCCTGTCAGTGAGCCAGTTTCTCCTTTTCTGTCTCAAATTAGTACTTATAATTTTTAATATAAAAAAATAATCTTGAATCCATAGGCTTTATAGTCATTGTACTTCTCTCTCTTTTATATATTTTATCTAACTGTTAATCACTATGACAAACTATAATTCACTAAGACCCTACTGTGTAGAAGATGAAGATGTGAAACCTTTTGAATTTAAAAGATCTTTTATATTGTTCAGAAATATGGTGATAATGATAGAAAATATATAATGTGTAATACCTCCTGAAATCTAATCAATCTTCACTAACCTTTTATATTGTTCAGAAATATGGTGATAATGGTAGAACATACATAATGTGGTTATATTTTCTACTCGCTACTAGTAACTGACCAAGACCAGTCCCAATGGTAAAGATGTAGATATAAAAAACTTCTATTTCAGCATTAAGAAATGTTAGTTCTGGTTAAGTAAGCCATGTTAGCAAGAAAATAGTGCAATGTTTGTGAATAATACATTCAGTAAATGCAGCATTCTTCTAGTTTGTGTGTGTTGATAGATTATATATACATTTGTGTGTGTGTGCATGTGTGTGTGTATGTGGCTGCATGTGTATACATCTACGTGTGCATATATGGATAGCAGGAAAGTGCATTGTGTGCTATGGCAATTCCACTAAAATATGTCTTATTACAAAGACTAGCTGTAGAGTCAGGAATATTCTGTCTCTATGGTAGTAACGCCTGTAGAATGGAAATGTTCTGTGTGTGTAGAAAGGACTGTGTTCTGTTCTTTAGATGGTAGTGTGGGTAGGAAGGTATGTTCTGCCAGTGACAGCATGTCTAGAAAGAGCTGTGTTCTTTGGGCAGTAACGTATATAAAAAAGGGCTATCACTGATTAAGTATGCATGTTGATATATATAGAACACTAATTGGTTGGTGAAAATTAATTCAGTTGTCAAGTAAAGAAGTGGGTGTGAGATTACGTTGGAGCCATGCCACTATGATACAAAATAAAATTCCACCATTTTATAGGAGACATTCACTACACTTACATCAAGTGAAAAATATTTAAAATAATGCACCTCTTATACAGAACATGACCCCAACATAAGAGAATGCATTTACAAACTCTAGCACTCTATCCCTTTACTATTGTAACTCAGTCTTTGTATAAAGTAACCACAGACTTTTTGATTGGCATATCTGAGATACTGGTATGCTAGTGAAAAAAGGCTGAAGGATTCAAGATTCAGTATAAAGAGTAAAAGGCTGAAAGAACGATTTGATGGCCACATAAATATATATCTAAAATTCAACACCATAATCCTATAATTTGAAAAGTTACTTAATAAAAATATTTACCCAAATTTAATATCTCTGTATTCTTCAAAACTATACTATACAGGACAGCTGAATGTTTTATCTAAGTAAACAGGGTCAAAGAATACTTATTTAAAGTATGAAGAAAAATAAGTTGAAATTAGAATTATCTGAACCAGACATTAGAGAGACAAATCATATTATAATTTGCTGCACTGAAGTACCAAAATAATTCTATGTTTACCAGAAATATTTGAAGTCTAATCATTTCCAATAGATTTTGCTTAATACCGCTTGAGGTTTCTACATTCAGTTCATCCCAGAAATAACTTGACAACATAATGATATTATGAATGGTAGTCTAAGATGGTAGCTAGGGCATGAAAACATATTTTCTGATAGGATTGTCTTCTTATGAAAGAGGCTAATCTTATAACCTTAAAGCATAAGACAGGAAGATTAGGCTTCATTCAAACTTTAATACCTATGACAAACACAAAATGTTTTCATTAGAAAACTATTGCACATCTGTACAATTAATATTATAAGAATATATTTGATTCAAAAGCCAACCGATCAATTGCAATCCTATTTAGCAAAACTAAAAATAAATTGATATTTCACATACTAGCCAAAGGTGTAAAACTTAAATGATTGGGATTCTTAATTAATGAATAAACTTTAATGAAATGTCTGTCTGAGTATATGGGAAGGAACAAACATGAATTCATTACTAGTGTTTATTCCTGTCATAATAGAGAATAGACTGAATAAATACATGAATGCTCTAACAAACAGTTGAAAAATATAAAATACTTCAGATAGTTAGAAATGTAAAATAATACAAATTTGTAAAAATTTAACAATGCATTGGAGAAAGCAACATTTTTGTTCAAATATGTGAGGACATTTCAATTACTGTTCATGATATAATATGAAAGATAAAGGACTTTTCAGAAAGAAACTTTAGACAAAGGGCTTAGTATGATATTGATAATGTAATAAACAGGAAAGAGTTTTCAAATAGCAACTGAATAACTGATGAAAAGTTGTTTGACAGGCAATATTACAAACCAAAAAACATGAAATGATGGAAAACAAAGCAAGTATAACAACCACATTTAGTAGAAGGAGTATGTTACTTTTGTACTCTCTATATTTGTAATACAGCTCTAATATTGTCAAATAGCTAATCTTCAGCAAGCTTGAGTATTGCTGAGCATCATGTGAATTGTTATTGTTTAGCTCCAGTTTAACCTGTGATCAATCAAATACATTCTAGCCATTACCCATTACCATCCCGTATTTTCATTCAAGCATAGTCTACCCTGGATTAAATTATCTAATGTGTACTTTTTTAAAGACTGTAGGGTATGGTTTGACTGTGATTTCGCTGCTATTACTAGCAGGTCAAGCAACCACATAGAGACTCTTTCATTAGCTTGACCATTAGGTGGGTTTAGATATTTTGTAGAAATCTATGATACCTTACAATGTTTAGTTTTGTTCATCCTGCCAGGTCTGATTTTAACTTCCATTCTTCTTTGAGTTGATAAAATAAGTACCAGTTATACAATAGAGTTGATTCCATCGATAATACCTCTCTCCTTCAAACATTTGTTTGGTATATAGTCAAGAGAAATCTGATATGCACTGATGCATTGCCTTCAGATTAATCCATCAATAAATATAGTGAAGCTGCTACTATAATTTTTTAAAAATGAATGACACAATTTAGAATTTAATCATTTATATATAAGAATGCTTTTTGGCATTTTTTTAACTGAGAAATATACACTTATAGGATATGAATAATGTTTCAATCTTTAATGAAGTAATTATATCAATGGATTCCACAGAAAAAGTACTTTAATACAGAGCTATGTTTTTTTTGCATCGGTTTTTCCTAGCATTTTAAGGAAAACTTTTGGAAAACATCATTTCATAACAGAGAGCACGAAATCCCAGTAACATCTGGGAAGTGGTTTTGTTCAATATGTAAAAACTTGATACTGTGTATTTAATGCCGGCAGTGGAAACAGAGGAGTAGTAAAACCTCTCGACAGATTAGCCATAAACTAGGACTTTACAATAGCTCGATGTACCTGGGTAGTTAGCAATTAGCATGTAGTTAGTAGTTAGTATATAGTAGTTAGTGATGTATAGTAGTTAGTAGCATGTAGTGAGTAGTTAGCATGAAATAAACTCCCATGGACCGCTCAGATGGCTCACTAGAAGTAGTAAATAGAATGTGTTACCTAGATTACATAATTAGTGCTGGAAGTGATAATTATAGTGATAATATAGTAACTAGAGTAAGAAAGGTATGGAAGAAATTTAAGTTGGGAACAAAGCATTGCTTTCTGCATGCAAATGGTAGGTGTAACACACATGAATAAGGAGCATCATGCTGAATAGTGAAGGGCTTTGGACACTAAATGTAGAAGATTTATAGAGGCTGGAGCAAGGGAGTTGAGTATGATCTCTTAGATGTGTAATATTAACTTGCATGAAGGTAGGACACAAGTGAGCAGAGAGAGAGAGAGGTTGGGCATTGACTCTGCTAGTAAGAACATACTGTTGTTGTTTAACCCTAGGTTAGCTCTGATCAAGCAGACCCTATTATGAAAGACATTCCAGCCATGATCATCCTGTATTTTTGTATATTCAAGGTTACATTGACCAACATGTTCTTCCTTTTTTAAGATGGTAAGATATGATATGAGGAAGATTTGGCTGCTATTTCAAGCAGCTTGAACAACTATGTAGAGGTTCTCTCATTGGCTTGTAAAAACATGTAATGTGAATGGATGTGCAACACCTACTGAGTGAAAAATGGCTGTATACTGAAAATATAATGTGCCTGTGTCAAGGCACTGATAGGTCAGGAAAAACATGGCAAAAAAATGGTGAAATTAGATCTCAGAATGCTGAGCCTTATAAAAGAAATGATGCAGAAACATGGCAATTGCAGATCACATGTAATCTCTAACCCATATCATCATTGAAAATCAAATATGATGATGATGATAATGATGATGATGATGATGATGATGATGATGATGATGATGATGATGATGATGATGATGATGGTGGAAATGTTCATGATGCAGTCGGATACTGATGATATTGATGAGGATGCTGATGCTGATGCGTGCAATAACAACTTTTTAAAAACAAAGACACACTAAAGATGATGGCGACGATGATGAAGACGACAGAGGTCACGACGACAATGGCGATGATGGTGATGACGATGACATTGATGATGATGTTGATGATGATGATGACGACGACGACAACGACGACAATCATGAAGATGATGATGATGATGATGATGATGATGACGACAGAGGTCACGACGACAATGGCGATTACATTGGTGATGATGTTGATGATGATGATGACGATGACGGCAACGACGACGATCATGATGATGATGATGATGATGATGATGATGATGATGATAGCCACGACGAAATGCCACAATATTATGATAGAGTATTCTATGACAGATCATTTTGATCGTGAAATATGTGATAATTACAGAGCTGCTGCTGCTGCTGCTGTTGTTTTGTGTTTGTGTTTGTGTGTGTGTGTGTGAGCGCGCGCGCATGTGTCTGTATAAATGTATGTCTGTGTGTGCGTGCGCGTGTGTGTGTGTGCGTGTGCGTGCGTGCGTGTGTGTGTGTATGTATGTTTGTATGTTGTTTGTTTGTATGTTTATATTAGCGTGGTGTGAGAGCCGTTGCTTTAAAACCACCCCGCGGTATTAATGCATTAATGTCCGATTGAATTATCCCCCCCCCCCCTCCACTTAACCAACCACCAACTGACGTCAATGTCCACTTTGCATTTCCAGTCTTACGAGAACGACTAAATACCAGACAGAGTACTTGGGTCGATATAATCGATTACAAAAATTCCCAGAGAGTGATTGCCACAGCATGGCAGCAGTCTAATGACTGAAACCAATAAAAGAAGAATAAAAAGAAGAATGTATACACCATCACTACTTTCATAGAATTCTAGTTTTATTATTAATTTATTATCTAACGAAATAATTAAATAGCTATAGAGCTCAGGACGGCGCATCCATATAGTCGCTCTATCTACAAGAAAAAGCAGCAAAAAATTCTCTCAAATTACATTCTGTCGAAAATAAACATTAAATTAAATTAAATTAGATGCTCTATAAACACAAACCCAAGAAGGGGACTTGTGTTTATTATACTCTTTACTCTTTCACTCTTTTACTCGTTTCAGTCGTTTTTGCCTGCGGCCATGCTGGGGCACCGCCTTGGAGGTCAATCATATCGACCCAGTACTTATTCTATCGGTCTCTATTGGCGAACCGCTAGGTTACAAACAGATACGGAGACAAACACAAACACGCACACATATATACATATATATATATATACGACGGGCTTCTGTAGTTTCCGTCTACCAAATTCACTCACAAGGCATTGGTCGGCCCGAGGCTATAGTAGAAGACACCTGCCGAATGTGCCACGCAATGGGACTGAACCCGAAACCACGTGGTTGCGAAGCGAACTCTTTAACCACACAGCCATGCCTATATATCTGTATATGTTTACATATGTATATGTGTATGTGCGTATGTGTGTATATATGAATATGTGTGTGTATGTATGTATACATATATATATATACATACATTGTCCCTGGGAAAACCGAAAGATCATTGTCCCCCAATATTTGTTTAAACCGTGCTTATGTCCATTTATGTTTTTCTTTCTCCTTTTAATTTTGTTATCGTTTATTATTTTTTAATATATTTATTCTATTGTATTTCTGACATTCCTCTCCATCTGTTAACCTCAACTAATGGCCACTGCATCAATCTACCAATAGAATTGAGCGGTTCAACAGAGGAAGTGTAAAATACTTTAATAACAATGAGCACGAATAATTTCGGGTAAAAACATATTTCGGGATGTAGAAATACTGATTCCGAAAAGCTATTTTTGTCCTAACTTAAGCTAAATGTTTATATTTGACAATTTATATAATGTAGTTTGTTAAATTTGTTATATCATGAAATGTGTCGTTTTGCTTTATACTAAAATATTGGAATATATAAAGTTGGTATATATTTTCCTGTATTAAAACATACTTTACGGTTGTGTGAATAAGTATATGTGTGATGAGCATTGTTAAAATATTGATTTTTACTTCAACAATATCTTATTTCCCATCATGAATACTTTGTTATAGATATTTCCATTCATTAAGTCATCATACATTTTAATCGCCTCCAGCTGAAGGCTAAGTGAAGTATAATACAAATAAATCGAGACAAACTTCTATGACATGTTCATCCAGTAGCTGAATTTTAATTTCAGTGCAGGAAATTCATCAATTCTGCAAAATCATTCTGATACATTAGACAAGTTTTTAAAACACGCTAGAATAGCGTGAATATGCATTTCCTTCGTGATTTTTAAAATCAAAGCATCTATTACATAATTTTCTTGGAATGTATACTGTTGCATTGACTACAACGTAACTATTAAACATTTTTCTGTAAGTCTAAGTTGTACGCCATCATTTTACTCTCATCCTAAGTTTGTTTAATGCTGGGGAAAATAAGCTTAGATATCCACTCCATTTCCATGATACAGCCCCAATGGTAGAAATCAAAAGCATGCGTTAGATATCCTCTCAAACATTAGTAACAATGAGATAGTTATTACATTCAGGGAAAAGAAAGTAAATATCTTATTATCTTCAATCTATTCATATGATGGTCAAGTTGATATAAATGAAAGAGTATTAAAATTTTAAAAATTAAATAATAAAATTCGAAGTTAGTGGCGCAATGTTTTCCCCGATCCTGGTATCTTTATGTATTTATCCCTTACATTCGAAATAGTTGTATGGCATGAACGTCAAGTTTTGAAATATATAACTTTTCAAAGAAGTCTTTTTCACACTATCTGAAGTTGGATGCACCCAATATCAATTTCGTAAAAGCATGCATTGTATGTGGTGAGAAATGTGTTCTGAACTAATTAATTATTTATCCACTGACTCACAATAGGATTTAACAGTTTTGTAGAGAGATTTCCTTTTATGTTGATGCCTTTTAGAGAATATGTTTTAGAACAGATACCTGTTATGATAAGCAGTACATTTCAAATAAATTTATCCTGTGTTCAAAACAAATGTGGTCAGTTTTACATAGATATGAGAAAACAATACACTGTGTCAAATATTATATATCTACGCTTTCTGCAGTACATCCCAATATTGTTGGATTCTCATATAATTCGGGGGGAAATTCTATGGTTATCATAGAGTAATGGGTAAGGCAAGGCCTGTGCATCGCCATAGCCATTAAGCTTAAAACAGTATAAAAGTGTAAAAAAATACAGAATAGCTTCCACTAATTTCAATAATGCAACATTTATTTACAAATGAGAAAACTAATAGCAAATGTCATGCCAAATATAAAATACTGACAGTTATATGTCATGTGAAAATTGAAA
>JAOPJM010001291.1:11802299-11815555 GCA_027124095.1 Muusoctopus leioderma
AGTATGGTTGGTGACAGGAAGGGCATCCAACCATAAAATGCTGCCTCAAGAAATCTCCATCCAACCCATGCTAGCATAGAAACACGGACGTAAAACGATGATGATGATGAATGATTTAATGAATTTAACATCCTTAAATGTCTCCCTGCAACTATTCTGTTATCTGCACCTGGTGTTGGAGTAGATATTTTATTTGGTTGGATGTATTTTTAAATCAGAGAATATCTTGTCATATTCAGTGTATCATAGAATCCTATAATCAGTGATATCACATTCTGAGTGTGGTAACATCAAGCACTTCATCATATACAAAAAACAGCATCACTCACTATTTGATCATATACTGCATGGTGTATCACTCATAAATTCATATACTGAATGTGATATTACACAGCACTATATCTTATATTAAATATATCATCATCCTGTACTTTATCATAGACCTATTATTGTGTCTAGTTTTCAGCTAAGTAGTACAGAGTGTTTTGTTCAAGGAAATACCACAATATATGTACCAAGTTTGAAAGCTGTGAAATCTGTATAGATGCTAGTACAGTGTGTTTGACAATTGGTGACTAAATGTTAACCATTTGGTGACCAAATATAAAGTACTGTCATTGTTGCTTGAAGAAATCTTTGACTCTTTCTCTATTTTCTCTCAGGTTTGAAATCCTATGAGGATAATGCTGTGAAAGCATTAAAACCAGCCATGACTGATATGGAATTTCATAACTACTTAGATGTTGATGGACATCTGATCCGACCCCAGGAGCTTCGATTGAGTATCTACCAAGGTGGTATTGAACCATCGCTGCGTAGAGTGGTCTGGCGGCATCTCCTAAATATTTTCCCTGATAACATGTCAGGGAAAGAGCGATATGACTACTTGAAACGAAAGGAGCTGGAATACTACAAGGTGCGGAAGCAGTGGAAGGGACACTTAGAGACGGACACAGCTTCTGATGAAATCAAGAACATCATTTCAGTGGTTAAAAAGGATGTGTTAAGGACAGACCGGACTTATAAGTTTTATGCTGGGTCAGATGATAGTAACAATATTCTGTCTTTAATTCACATCTTAGTAACCTATGCAGTAACACACCCTGATATCTCCTACTGCCAGGGCATGAGTGATTTAGCCTCACCTTTACTCGTTGTTCAGAAGGATGAGTCTCATGCATATCTTTGCTTCTGTGGCTTGATGAAACATATGAAGATCAACTTTCATCCAAGTGGGCAGGCAATGAAGATAAAACTGCAGCATTTGTCGCTGCTTCTCCAACTTTATGATCCTGTATTCTATACTTACCTCCGTGAAAGCAGTCCAAATCACCTTTTCTGCTTCCGATGGCTTCTTCTCGAGTTGAAGCGTGAATTTCCCTTGGATGATGCTCTTTATATGCTGGAGGTGATGTGGAGTACGCTATCTCCAGACCCCCCAACTGTTGAACTTGATCTAACTGACCCACACTATTCCCCTAGTTTAATTTCCTCATCACCAACATCCCCAACACTTAATTTCCCTCAGAGTATGTATGCTAATTTCCTCGCACTTCGCTTAAAAGATGCTGCTAAAGCTCGGAATGCAACACATTCAAATAGTTACAATTCTGACAAGACACCTGAAGCAGAGTCAAATGTTACACTGAATGGAGTGAAGAAATCTTCCGATTGTATAAACATCCAGGTTAATCACCATGATGTCTCACCTATGGAAGAAAGTTACTCAGGTGGAGATTTCCCTGCTATGGAGGACGCTACTGCCAAAATGATGCAGGCTCGTTCTTCAAGCATTGATAAATCTTTGTGCAGCTCTCCACCACCTCAGATACATAGTTGTGAAAACGACGATGTGTTTGCATTTGAAAGTTCTTCCTCCTTGAGTAAAACCAAGTTAAATGTAGGAAGCATCAATTCATGTTGCAAAACAGAGTTGGAAACAATAAGAGGCATCAGTTCTTGTGATGATACTCAGTTTGACCTATCTCTTGAGACTGTAGAGAAAACCCAAACCCCTGAGCCACCCAGTTCATTCCACTCACCAGTCTCAGAGGTTCTAAAGACCAAAACAAATGTAAAGCACAAACCAGCTCAGTTGTCTCTAAATATAACTCAACCAATAGTCACTCTGACTTCTCCAAACTGTGATAAAAGTCACGCTGATGACAATGACTATGTTGATGCCACTGACAGTCAGAATATTACTCCAACATCACATGGCCAGCAATGCCCACAGTTAAGGACAACTGTTAGAAGTCCACCTTCAGATAACCAGCATCACCTACCACTATCACTTCCACTAACACTACCACCACTGTCACTACCACCATCACAAATGAAAAAGGTGCACACTAATGACTCTATATCTACTTCCTCTTCCTCTGTGGCATCATCTCAGATGGTTACTCCAAGTGAATCACCTGCCAGTGGTGATGCATCTCACAGCCTTTCCTTGCAAACATCACAACATCCAGACATACCTCCACTTCCGTTGCCGCCTTCCAATATTTCAACATCGTCTTCTTCATTGTCATCTCCTCCTTTCCCTCCTCCTGCAGATTCTGTCTCCACCCATTCTTCCTTTGATGCCAGCTCTCCACCCCATTCTTCCTTTGATGCCAGCTCTCCACCCCATTCTTCCTTTGATGCCAGCTCTCCACCCCAACCCACTGTAAATGGTTCCAGTGGTGTGACCACCACCGTTTCTGATTCTGCTTCACCAACTAACATTGATACCACGACTATCACCACTGCTAATACTACTACTACTCCTCTAAGTGATAATGCCACATTGGATCGTTCACAGAAGCTGCCTCCACCACAAGACTTTGGTGCAGGCAACCCATTTCTCATGTTCCTCTGCCTCACCATTCTCCTCCAACACCGTGACTTAATTATTAACAAGAAACTGGAGTGTGAAGAAATAGACATGTATTTCCAAAGATTGACTCGCAAACAAAATGTTCACAAAGTACTTCACCAAGCCAGGACACTCTATACTGAGTATCTTCGCAATCAGCAGAAACTCGATGCAGAGTTCAAATTAATTGAAGATAGTTTAAGTATCTGAGACCCACTTTAGGATTTTCATATGTTGGTGAACCAAAGGAGAGAAAACAAACTAGAAAAGCTAAGGAACTGTGGTTATGTTACATTGACGCGTTCACTACATAACACTATACATGATTATGCCATTTCACAGAGTACCATTTTGGTTGAACCATCTCTGCAGACCCACAACTCTCTTTTATTTAATATTCACCCTATTGTAACTTGTAAAATTTTGTATATTTATGAAAGTGCACATAGAAAGAAAACTGCACATGCATATATACACATATGTACTCACCAACACATATATAGACACTGCAATCTGTGTTCTTTATTATCATGTCGACTTGTATACAATTGTTTTTGTTGTATGTGTGTTGGTGTGCACACAAACTTGACAAAGTGCAGTGGTGCATGATGCAACACCAGCATACATAATGCTTTGATGATTTAATTATTTAAAGAAAATAATCTTGTAAATGATTTTAAACCATTGTCCTGCAATTTTATCTCATTGCAGAAGTTTGTTCCAAAAACTTTATTCAATATATGTAAATAAATTTTAAAATATTGTTATCTTTTCTTTGTGCAATATTTGAAAAAGAAAATTATGTATTATAATTATCTTTTTTAACCTTGTTTTTATGTATATCTGTGTGTGTATATACATACACACGCACATAAGATTTAACCCCCTTTGCAAGAATTTCTCAAATATCGCAACATACTGTATATTCTCGTTGGACATTTTGAATTTCCGGTTGAGGGACCTGATGAACGCTCTTTGTCACCAGTTTATCGGAAAAATTCCAATAACCCAGATGAAATGACTTGGGCGAGAAACCTTAGGTTGTCCTAAAACTATTGTGTTTTACACTAGAACAAATTATACTCTTTTGTTAAATTGAGTTCTCTTCTACTTGTTGTTTTACTATATGCAACTATATATATATATATATATAAAGATGCGTACATGTATATATAACACGCTTATGTACACCTGAACGTGCAACGGTTCCCACTGTGGATTTAGTCTCGGAGAACAACTTCTCCCTACACACTTTCTGTATTAAAAAACACATCAAGCTCTGAATGAACTGTTTAAACTACCATACACTGGTGTTTCAACATTTTTTTGTCTCCTCAGTGACAGACACCAAGCCAGTCATTTGGAGCTAGCTAGGAACTTCTGTTCCTATATGTTATCAGTAAACAAAAAACATTCACTGATGTGTGCAGAAGCTTGCCAAGCTGGAATTAAAATAGCATAAGCACACAAGACAGTGGAGATCAAAATAAAGATGTGTACATATATCTATAACACGCTTATGTATACCTAAACGTGCAACGGCTCTCACTGTGGTTTTAGTCTCAGAGAAAAACTTCTCCCTACAGACTTATATATATTTGTGTAGATTGGGAACAGCTTCTCTTTCAAACATGTTTTATTAAAGACACGACAATGGACTATGTTCGAGTTTGATCTTTTTTAATAAGGATTTATCATATTTCCTTATTAACCCTTTATGTTCATTTCGAAACATTAGCATTCCTAAATCCATTAACGTTTCGGAGCTATCTCAGCTCCATCCTCAGAATGAAATGATGGTAGAATGGTTGGTTTTCGCCTGCTTTGTGTTGGGTTGCAAAGAACATAAAGGATTAATAAGGAAATATGAAAAATCCATAATAAGAAAGATCAAACTCGAACATAGTCGTGTCTTTAATAAAATATGTTTGAAAGAGAAGCCGTTTCCAATCTACACAAATATATATTTATTATATAATTGCAAACACTGACACCTCACATCTCGTTACTTGAGTTTCGTGTCGCCGATCCTCAGACCAAATGTGAAAACCAAACACTTTCCATTTGGTCTGAGGATCGGCAGCTTGAAACCCAAGTAATGAGATGTGAGATGTCAGCTTTTACAATCATAAAATAACACTCTGGCTTTGGTATCGGGTACTCTTTTTCCATTCTTGCTTGTACTAATGTATTTAAATATACATGAATACACACACACTCACACAAAATGTTAGATGGCGATGAGTGTTCTTTAAGCTCTCCCTACTACTAGTTGAGAAATAAATTTTAACTACAAAATATCGGGGCAAGAATGATACCTGCAACAGATAAAATCAATACAAAATAATATATGTTTATGAAGGAGGAGAATGGTTAAACGTATTTAAATTAGTAATTCATGTAAACACTATATATATATAACACAATTCATATTAAAAACTGTGACCTTGCAATCAATAACAAAAACAAAGTACTAATGAAAAGAGAAAAGATTATATCCACTGACAATCTGATCATAATCATCATCATCATCATCATTTTATGCTGACTTTTCCTGGCTGACATGAGTTTAATGGGTTTGTTTCAGCACAGTGTCTTGTCTTGCCACTTGTTGTGGTCCCTTGTTATCTCCTTCCAGAGGTCCGGCATCCTGAGATCAGACTTAATCACTTCTGTGATTTTCCCCTTCCACATACTCCTTCCATTTACATTGTTTTACACTTTTTCGCCGAACTACCATCTTTCTAATTTTTTTTTTTTTAAATTTCAATATTATTATTACTGAGCACATATAAGTTCTCTTTCTACGGATGTTGGAAAAGTTTATACAGATCTGGTGTCATTGAAATTAATTGTCAAACTGTAGCTTACACATCATTACTACACAAGTCAACATTGAAGTTTTTCATCTTCAAAGTGGTTTCACTTATTATTATCGGCAATTCCTCATATTCCTGTTCCCTGTCTTCAATTAATTACAACTATTTCAAATCTCCAAAGATATATTCTATACTGACTGAAATTCGTCAACTTACTATTCAAGCAATTGTAAACTACAAGTTCAACAGAATTCAGTCTTCACTGAATGTGTTTAATCAACATTTAGCATCTTCATACATTCTTGAAACCTTGATACATACTTCAAAGTTGTCACATTGATATTGAAGCAAAACTTGTAATACATCATTACAAGACTCATTTGTTTACAAGTAATTAAACTTGACCAACATTCTAATTTGTACAGCAAGTGGTTAGCTTTGTAAATATTGTGAAATAATTTGCTAACTGTCTCTGATGTGTTATTGTTGCTGTTGTTGTTTAGTATCAGGTCTGGTCTGATTCAGCAAACCTGATACTAAACAACAACTACTGCAGATCAAAAATGTTCCAGCCATGAACATCCCCTCTTTTTGTATATGCATGACTACATTGTCCATGTCATATCTTTTTTTAAGACAGCAGGGTGTAATTTGAGGGAGATTTGGCTGCTTTTTCTAGCAGGCCAAGCAATAATGCAGAGACTCACTTGTTGGCTTGTCTCTGGTGTGTTTTATAGAAGTGTGATATTGTACAGCAGTGAAAGGAAATGTAGAATATGAATGGGAGAAACATATGAAGAGTATAAAGGATTGTGAATAATAAAATCATGATAAGGTTTGAATTAATTTGCATAACTTAGCTCAAACAACATTACTTCATCTTTTACACATAAAATAGTTCTGTTAAGACTCTGTATCTCCTTTTTTGTTAATCCAATCATGTATTTCCCAACTTATTCAGTGTAAAAAAGAGGCAGAAAATTGGCAGAGGTGCAGTGAATTGGCAGAGTCATTAGTGCATCGGACAGAATGCCTTGCAGTATTCCTTTCGGCTCACTGCACTCTGAGTTCAAATCCCACCAAGGTCAACTTTTTCTTCCATCCTTTCAGAGTAGATAGAATAAATTACCAGTCTAGGGCAGTGGACTGGCAAAATCGTTAGAGTGTCGGATGAGATGCCTTGTGGTATTTATCCCTGCTCTTTGCACTCTCAGTTCAAATCTCGCCGTGGCCTACATAGGTGGTAGACTTAATACATCGCCCAGTTTAACACCACCACCTGGCTCTTGGGTACCTTTAGCGGAGTCCACTCTGTTGCAAGCATTCGGGCCAGGTCTTTGGTCTGAGGATACCTCCCTCCCTCTACTCACCAGTCTCAGAGGCCCTGGAAAAAGGGTGATGGGCACTGCCTTCCATCCAGACTAAGCAGTAAAAATAAAAAAGGGCACTGCCTTCCATCCAGACTAAGCAGTAAAAATAAAAAAGTTCTACCAAATGTATCTTCAGCATTAGTCAATGAAACAGAAATGTAATTTCAGGGGAAACCTAAACAAAGTATCAAACCTATATATATAGGCTAATGGAAGATGAACATTTTCTGAAAGAGGCAATGGTGATTTGTTTAAGCCCCAGCTCAACCCTGGTCAAGAGGATTTATGATAAGAGGTATTCCAGTTGTGATGATCCAGTCTTTTTAGAGGTATCTAGGATTATATTATTCAATGTGTCTTTTCAGGTTTTTAAAAAAAGACAATAGGGTGTGATTTGAGGGAGATTTGACTGCTATTTCTATCAGGTTGAGTAGCCATATAGAGGCTCCCTCATTGGCTTGTATGTGTACAGTTTCATGTTTATGTAATACTGTGTGTAGATGATATACTGGGTTAGATACAGACAGGAAAACAAGAGAGAAGGAGACAAATAGCAGGGAAAATTAAAGAAAGAAAGGAATAGCTGTTTTGATGAGAAACAGATAGAAAGGTGAAAATATATCTAGATCATGACAATATAAAGAAAGAACAACCACAATTCTCGAACACTTATAAATCTGAATCCCCTGTAGGATCCACAGTTCCACTAGGCCAAGTCAGTGGAAGGTCATGAGGAAGCAGAGTGACTCACAGAATGTCAGCAGTAGAAAGGATTTCTGAATAACCTCGTAACTAATTCTAATGCAGGAACATATTAACAAGCAAATGCACAGTTAAATCTGCTACATGGATCTATTAAATCAATATACCTAACTACAGATTCTGATTTTTCTGTCACATTATATTTTAACATTTTCTTGATGCCCATAGTATGAAAAGAAACATAGTGGGTTATAATTGATTTCTAAAGAAAGAAGAAAAATCAAATGCTTTACTTTTTTTTCCTTCTTTTCTGCTAATTAGATTATTTCATGTTAAATGACAGGAATCTTTTGTTATATCATTTCCTTTTTAAGTTTGAAAGCAAATAATTTCAAATTTCAAAACAACTTACGAAGCTGTCAATACACTTCATAAGAGTATAATAACAACGTGATTTTAACCATCTTCAAAAGATTCATTTCTCTGTTTCTATGAATATCAGTAATTATTATTGTTTGTATAAGCTTGTGTACACATAATTGTTTGCATACAAATGCAGATAGAAATAATTGCTTTCATAACCAGAAGATTTTAAAAAGTTTCTTTGCATATGTTTTTGTTCTTAACAAAATGTTCGAGATAACTTATATGATGTTAAAATAAAAGCCAAGCTAATATGCACATCTGATTAAATGCCAGTAGACCATTGGTATAAAAATGGCAAACTTAGTTCACACTAGGTCTTGCAGCAATCAGCAGTAAAAAGTTTTAACAGAACATGAACTGAACTTGACATAAGATCTTCAAACTTTAGAATCAATCCACTTTTATAGAAATACAAAGTCTTTATATGAAATAAACTAATCCTTTCTTCAAGACAAAAGAAAGAGAAATATAATATTTTGAATTTCAGACTATTAGATATGTAATTTGGTTTCATAATACTTGTGAATAACTTACTCTTTACTTCAACATCAGCCATCATCAACACAGCTTCAGCAACAGCCAGGCCTAAGCAACAGCTAGGCCAGTTGGCATGGTCCTATAATTTTGAGAGGCCTTCTCCCCCCAGTTAGAGGCAAAGGGAGGACACTTTGGTAAAAAAATTATGTTTTTTATAAACTGCTCTAGTTCTTTTATTCTGTTCTGTTACTTGTAAGTACATCATGTACACTACATGTACATGTATATATACCTGTAACCCATACATAAATCATATGTATTTAATACTGATTACTAAAATACCAGATGAGTAGTTTGAAATGGAGCCTACATTTCACATCTGGTCTGATCCAATCCTCAGTTGAAATGGAGCCTATATTTCACATCTGGTCAGGGCCTATTATCAGTTGAAATGGGGCCTACATTTCACATCTGGCCTGAGCCTATTACCACCTTTGCACAGGCCTAGCAACAGCAACCACAACCTAATCAATTATTCTCATACTAATAACACACTCCACTTCTGAAACCTCAACAATAGGCAATGCAGTACCATTTTCAAACACCATAACAGCTTCTTCAACAACATCACATCTTTAGTTCTAATTTCACAGACAACTCAAAAGTAAGCACCACAAAAGAAGGAGTTCTTGTAGTGGCTAGCAATGATCAGAAGGAGTTCTTGTAGTGGCTAGCAATGATCAGTTTAACAGAAATGTTAATTGATACCACAGCAATAAAGTCTTTCAGATCAATCATTATGTTGTATTTTTCTTAATCAATAAAAAAATTATTAATCAATTCAGTTCAGCACTTCTTCAAGAGAAAGAGTATTTGTATAGAAGCCCCAGAACACCCTTCCACAGATTACTACATCATTGTCAACTAACTTTGAGTTCTATAAGAAAGTGTCTCCAGATAGCTGTATTTCCTTGCAAACATTAGATATACATTTCAAATTCCAAAAATATCTCACACACATAAATATACACAACTTTGGACATGCAAGTTTCGATTTGCACATATACATATTTATTTCCATCTACTGTAAAGAGACAAGAACATTCTCTTTGATCAGTAAGTTTTGGTCAACCACTTGACCAGTTCACCTCATGGTTGCTTCCAGCCACAGTTGTCAAAATGCTTCAAGTTGTTCGAACAAAATCAATGATCACAAAAAAAAAACACAAAAAAAACTTTACCACTCAAACTCAACAGCTCAAATATTAAACAGCTATATGATATCAAAGAGAAACTTTATTCTACATTTCAGGATTGACAAACCTAACTTCCTCAGTACAACTCTAACTTCACCATCACAACTTCTCATTACCAATTACATTTCTTATGAGAAATTTATAAGTACAATTCTAATCATCACAATCATAGCTATATAACTTTTAACATTGTGTTAAAAATGTCCTAAGTCTTGTAATCATTGAGCAGAAATTGCTTAAAAATGTATTTTTTGCAGCTTATTTATAAAATTTACAGGTACGAAACACAAAAATATTTCCCTTTTACCCTATATGTAGTTCAATGATTCATATCAATTTAATGATGCAGTACCATGTGGAACCATGTCCTACAGGACATTAAGAGTTCTTTTTTTTTTTTATAAAATATTTTATCTTGTCAGCTTATCATTAGAGCATCATCAAATCTAATGTGGAATCATATTGACTGCCTTATGATACTCTCTTACAACATTCTCATAACAGCCATGAAGGAAAAATAAATAAACAAAACTTTTGAAATTATCCCATGGAAAAAAAGAGACAAAAATAATCACAGAATTCATAAATATAAAATTAACTATTAAAATTAATTACCTTCTATCTTTGACAGCATTAGGACTCTTAGAACCAAATGAGAGATGACCAGTTGATGAGAAGGAAATTTCCTGGCCGAAGTCAAAAGGACAGCTGCCTAAACCTTTCCTTAGCAAGTAACCATCAGAAGGAGAAATTGTGTGGCCATCAATCTCAACGTGGACAATTTTAGCCTAAAATAATCAAATGAACAAAGCAAATTAATAATTAGTGTGAAGTAATGAGAAGTTATCATAATATCAATAAAAGTGATCAGACTGACTAAAAAAAAAGTGATCAGACTGACTAGAAAAAAAAAAAAAAATTTTATTGCATAATATGACATGGTGTTGATAAAATACACCCAGTACACTCTGTAAAATGGTTGGTGATAGGAAAGCCATCTAACAGTAGAAAACATACTAAATGAAATGTACAAGCAAGATATGGGTCACCGGCCCGTCTAAGAGAGTGGTGACTCCAATTTAGGGCCTGGCTCGGAAAGTAGATGTAAAAAGATGATGATGAAGTGTTACTAACATTTCTTAAAAATTTAACTCTTTGCCTATTTAGAAATACATGTTGATCATAAATTCCATTTAATTAAATAGGTAATGTATTAAATTTGAATATTGAAATATTCTCAAAATGGTAAGTATAAACAAATTGGCAATTCCTCTGCAGTTGGGACAAAGTTGAAAAACAAATGATTAAAACCTACTTTTGATTATTTATCTGTAGATGAATAATTATCAAAGGTTATGGATAATCTTTTTTTCAGAAATGAAACATTTCACAATGAAAAATTATTTTTAAAAGAATATTTAAAACACTGTGAAGTAAAGTCATTAACGAAGATATAATTTGCCCTATGTTAATACTAAATTTATCTTCACTGCACCTAGATTGAGAGATCTCTGGGGATTTGTTAATTTAAATATACTAAAATATGGCTTTTTCATAAAGCAGCTTCACATGTTTCAGTAGTTTCACATTTTCTAAGTACAGCTCCCCAGTAGGCTTCTGTTAATTATTTTTTCACTCCCCAAGTTAGTTAATTTCTGTTGCTAAATGAAAAAACAAATTAGTCATTCTAAAACAAATATATCCTCATCACACCAAAGTGCACTTGATATAAGTGAACCATGAATATAGCCGGGAGGTGTATAGCCAAAAACCCAATCCCAACAACTAATGCTAGATTATATTTCAGTGTGTTCACCAGAGAGATAATACATTTGTTAAACTGAAAGATTAAATAACTGAAGTATATGAACTCTTAACATCCTGTAGGACACAGATCCACACAGTACAGCATCATCAAATAGATATGGATCATTGAACTACTTTTATGTGAAAACACCTCAAGCACCTGTGTTTCTCACCTGTAAATTTCATAAGCTGTAAAAAACCCATTTTTATGTATTTTCTGCTCTATTACAGGACTTATAAAAAATATTCAACAGGATGTTAAGAGTGAATTGAACAAGAAGAGATGTCATTATATTCACACCAGATACAAATATATTCAAATATATATTTTAAAAAAATTAGATATGCATGCAGGAATAGTAAGAACAAGTAAGATATTCTTACAAAATAAAGCAATCATCCATAATAACTAATTTTGTTTAAGGAATGAAATCTTACTCTTGAACATTCAATCACTATAGGCTCTGACAATAGACCTTATTAAATTGTAGTACATAAACCAGACAGAGAATAAATACTGGGGTTCATATGATCAACTAAAATCCTTGGCAGTAGTGCCCCAGCATGGCCGCAGTCTAATGAATAAAACAAATAAATGAGTAAAAGTAATGAAACTACTGCACTGTGGTTTTAAACAAAGAAACACCAAATAAAAGAATAATGTATATATATATTACCCTATGAAGAGGAAGAACTAGTTTTTACATATATTTGTTGTTGTTCAGTCCCAGGTCAGCCCTGATTGAGCAGATCTATGATCAAAGACATTCCAGCCATGACCATCATGTCTTTTTATATATCCAGGACCAGGACCACATTGCAAAACATGTCCTTTTTTAAACATGACAGAATATGATACGAGGGAGATTTGAATATCATTAATAGCATGTCCAGTGACCAAGTAGCAGTTCCCTCCTTGGCTTGTAAAAATATTTGTGCAAGTTGCTGCCATTCATTCTATTTTTAGTAGCCCATTTCAAAAATAGAATCTGGAATTTAAAACATTATACTTGTACCATCTTCATTTATGTTTATTTCAGTAGAAATGTATCTTACCTCTTTAAAAAAAAATATCCTTCACATAAAATCCATCAAAAACCCATTTTATATTGCTTTATCAATAACTATAATAGTCTTGAGCCAATGAGGGAGCCTCTACATGATCACTTAACCTGCTAGAAATAGCAACCAAATCTTCTTTAAATTGCACTCTACCACCTTAAAAAAAGAGGTCACATTAGACAATGTAATAATTCATAGATACAGAAAAAGATGAGATGGTTATTGTGACTAGAAAGCCTTTGGTTGTAGGTCTGATCCATCAGGGTTAACTTGGGGGCTAAACAACACCTACAACAATTATTATAGTCTGTAATCTGCTTTAACAAACTTCCCCCGCCAAAAATTATTGCCAAATATTCTGGAAGCCCTTTTGATACGAACCCGCCTAAAACCACCCCTGATTTTATGATAAAAAAAACATTTGTTTTAAAGTGTTCATATTTAAATTTAAACCTTCCATTATAATTTTATGTAAGAA
>JAOPJM010001291.1:11826453-11839632 GCA_027124095.1 Muusoctopus leioderma
TTGATAACCCTCTTGATTATGTAAATAGATAAGCATGACATTTGACGTAGTAATGTGAATGCTAAAGGGTTAAGACAGTAGGCTGTGATCTGAAGGAGATTTGGCTGCTCTTTCTAGTAGGCTGAACGGCTGCATAGAGGCTTGCCTCATTGGCTTGTAACAACACAATATTGTAATATAGTGTTACTGTACAGTAGAGCTCACCATTCCATAAAGTATGTAGAATAACTTCCTTTCATGTTAGAATTAAAAAAGAAACAGCATTCCAAACATTGATTAATACACAACGTAGTATGTTATTTCTCTCTAAGTAATAGAAACCACCCAGAGCCATCACAGATTAGAATTCAATAATCAATAAACAACATTTTTAAAATATATCAGAGTAAATAGACTCTCTTCAGTTGAATTCAGCAATAACTAGTAAAGAATCAGATAGAAATGGTAGCAAGTTCAATTCTACTTTGTAGCTGGTAATATATTTTTACATTGTTCACATTTGACATATTCAGATGAAAATAATAATAATCCTTTCTTTATTGGTCACAAGGACCCAAGCATACAATAGAAATGTGACATACAAAAGGGTTACAAAACATGTGGGGATGTCAAGGGAGCACACAACTTGCCACACATTGACCAGGCCTCCTTCCAACTCCTTTTTGGAGGGCATATGGAACCCCCACTTCAGTCTTTGAAAAACAGAGCTATGTCACTTTCCTCCTTGCCTTTTCTTAAATAAATTCCTCAGTCTAGGGAGTACACTCTTTAGTAACATAATTCTTTCAAGCTTTTTCTTTTGCCTGAAGATGACTCATATCTTGTACCTCCTCTCTGGCTTGCAACACTAGCAAAAGATGATTTACTGCTATTGTTGGTGCTTTAGTTACTGTCATTTAGGTTTATGTTTTTGCCACTTTTTTCTGTCATGCTTCTCAAATTGTAAGTATTCATGCTTATAACAACTGTGTTTGCTTGTTTAATAGTCATTTTTCTCTTTTTTTTAAAATCAGTCTTTGTGTTCACCAAAATATTTTTTCTGGGTGTGGAGTGGGGTGTATTTACTGCTACCACCTCCACCTGCTACCAAAGTGGTGACCATATCGAATCACAAATAAACAAAGCAAATGTATAGACACTATAAAAATGCCTAAGGATGATCTTTCTGTTCCACCCTAAGTAATGGGTGGATGTTTAAATATTCCAAAGCCCTTTACATGTAAAAAGAACAAAAAAAATAAAATGCTTTTCCAACAAGTAATCTTGAAAGAAATCAACTTCTAAACAGGAGCTCTGTAAAGATGTGAGTCGATGGCAAACGATAGCAACAATAATAATAATAATTGTTTATAACATAGCAACAATAATAATAATGACAATTACTAAATATTGTCTACATATTACACAGAATACTTTCAATTCAATAGAAAAAAGATATGAAAAAATAAAAATATCACTGCACATACATAAGGCATATAGAGTTATGCTTGGTTTTGCCATGAAAGAATGCAATAAAAATAAGGCTATTGAAATGATGATGGTGATGATGATGATGATGATGACGATAATGATAATAATAATAATAATGATGATGATGATGATGATAATAATGATGATGATGATGATGATGATGATGATAATGGTGATGGTGAGAAAAGAGAGAAAGAGAAGAGGAAAGGAATGAAAAAGAAATCATCATCATCATCACTATATAATTTTATTTCAAGTTTCCTTTACATGCCTGAATGGCTTAACAGGTCAGTTCCCCTACATTAGTTCAATAAGAATGAGGTAGTATTTATATACATCAGAAATTCCATAAGAGGAGGGAAAGCTAAATGTCTTTCATACATATATGATATTTGCAGATTTATGAAGTCATGAAAAATGTTTTCCTGTGCAGCTTTTAAGTTCCCAATGAGAATTAAAAATAGTACACTGATAAATTTGACCATTGACTGTCCGCAATAAACTGTATTAATGGGTTACATCATGATCTTTTTGTAGAGAAGTTCCACATCAATCTACTGAATAAAGGATGAGCCAGTGAGGGTAACCTCTGTGTTTTCACTTGACCTGTTAGAAATAGCAGCCAAATCTCTCATTTCTTAAACTCTATTGTCTTAAAAAAGGAAGGACACATTGGATAATAAAGTCCTAGACACCCAATGTCAAAGATGGTATGGCCACACCTGGAATGCCTTTGATAATAGGTCTGCTCAATCAGGGCTGAACTGGGGTTAAACAACTGAACAAATAAGTTTCATCACAGCTAATTAAGTACTGCAAAGCACTGGACAGAGATGAAATAGTTCTGCATACATTTGCCATTTGTATAATGCTTGATAGAAGCTTGAATTAGTCTCAGCTAATGATAGTAATAGCAGAATTGTAACCATCTATCTAAGCCATCCATCTTTAAATTATACCAACAAGAGGAGCTATATTAAGCTAAATGAAACACTGCTGCCTGCCTATAGTGGTTAGCCGATCTAACCTTTTGATACCTATTTACAGAAACTCAGATTGTGCCACCTAAGAGCTAAGTGCCTTGTCATGGATATAATCACAGAACTGACCCACTTAACTGGTTGTCCTTATATTCTATACTGTCATTTAGTTTATAAATCAAAAGCTATATTACAATTTGCAAAGTGAAATACACTGAACAGTGGAGCAAGTGAGGCTATAGGTTCATTGAAGGGATTTTAATTTAGGGGGCACAAAGTTATCTAGTTCAGAGGAGAATTGTAGTAATCATAAAGAGGCATTGTAGTAGTGAAAACCATGCTTTAGATCAATTACTGAAGAAGAAATCACTGCTGCTCTTCAGCTGGAGCAAAGAGAAGCTGTTCTCTTTCTATCTTTAATTAATATTGTTGGATGATAAAATACACCAAGAAGACAGTAATTGCCTTCACTCTCTACCACAAGGTTTATAGTTAGGCTAAATGCACATATTTGATATTGATATATGAACAGAATGCATTCATCTATGTTAATAACTGTTACAAAGTATTTGCTGTCAGTTAGAGAAAATACAAAGAAGCATCAATAGGAACTATATGCAACTTTCTTTGATCATCTTTGATCATCATAAGGGATTTGACTGACAAATTCATTGGTGATTGATTCAGGAATCAAAATACACCAATTTCATCTTCATGATGATCAACACTGTAGTCAGTCGTCATCTATATTTAATCAAATACCACCATCAAATGTATAACATAAACCTATAAGATTAGGGGTGAATCAATTGTATTTGACTTATTGTTGGGTGAATTTTTGAATGAGACAAAAGCCAGCAGAATGCTATTTGAAGAAGGAAAATATTCAGTAAGTGATGAATATCTTCTCATTAAGTGAAAAGCTAAGTATCTATATACATCAGTTAGTCTTCAAATCAAATATATGTAAATGTAAGCCTCCCATGGTCTTGCAAGTAAGAATGAACAATTAAAGAAGGTTTTCACTGACACTTACTGCACTTGTAAGAGAGTGGCAAAAGTTTTTTTTTTTTTTTTTCTTTATATTAGGCATTTTCTTAACAATAGCATTGTCGATTATAGGTTTCTCTGATCTATATGTGTGTGTGTGTGTGTCTATATATATATATATATATATATATATATATATATACACACACACACACACCCATACAACAGGCTTCCACACAGTTTCTCTCTACCAAATTTCACTCACAAGGCATTGGTCTCAACCTGAGGCTATATTAAGAGAAGACACTTTTCCAAGGTGTGGTGCCATAGGAACCATGTGATTTTGAAGCAAATTTCTTTACCACACAACCATGCAAGTACTTACAATTATTAGTAAGTACTTGACACTTACAGGAATTTGTAATGTAAACCCAATACTAGCCAGTCATTGAGAATGCTCAGACAATAGTAATTGGTTTTAGTAAATTACCATGCAAAGTATAGTTAATTGCTGGAAACACAAGCTCATAACATCGTTAAAGTAGACAGCATGTTGGTCTTATGCCCACAGAGATAGGTCACAGACTTTGTCATGTGAATATATTAGATGGATAAAAAAAAAAATATATATATATAAGGGAAATAAGTCAGAATAAGGAACTTATGTTTTTATGGCATTAAATGTTCATTTTCATAGAAAAAAGTAAATCCTAGGTCAAAATAACAACTTACCCCTCTATATGTATCTTCAGGATTTTTGTTATAATTCCAAACTCGAATCCCAGATATTGTAACTGGCTGTGGAAATTCAAAACAAACTATATGGGGTTTGCCAGGTGTAAAAGGTATAAGCCACATATTTTCATCAGAGATTGTCACATTGGTGCCATTTATTAATCTGAAAGTAGAGGTATCAATGCTTCATTTATTTAACTCAGAGATACAATCAATAATATAAAGACAGTGATGAGTGGACATATAATTTTCATTTCTTCAAGAGATTTCTAAATTAAAGAGACAAATAATGTTAAAACTGTAGCATAATTACAGGAAAAGCTACACTGTAATTTAAGAAATACAGTAGATAGATTCAAATGGAAATAACTTCCTCTTCAGCTTACAACTGAATTTCAGCTGATTAATTTTTAAACATATATTACTGAAAAATAAATGAACAGCGTACATCAATAATTCTTCATTTATACATAGTTATAACAAACAGATCTTATAGATTACCAACTAACAAAAAATGTATTTCAGTTGCAGCTGTTTAGGCCAAAAGAATTCCAGATACTGATGGAGTGACTTTTCAGCTTTTCTCTTTTGTAAACCACGTTCATTGTCATTTTTATATACATGATCTTAGGCTAGAATTGAACTTCTAAAACTACATTTCGCCACAGGAAATACTCTTATTCACTAGGTCACAGTCTCTGTATAACAGTTATGTCAATTTAAATTGTATTCAGACACATTTTCAGTAATATCAGCCATATTAAACTAATCTCAGTGCTATGTTTACTGATTATCTTCTCATTTATCACTATTCTTCTTTTACTGGTTTCAGTCATTGAACTGTGGCCATGCTGGGGCACTGCTTTCAAGGGGGGTTTTTTTGTCAATTATACAACACCAGAACTTTTTCTGATCCTTATTTCATTGTTTTTGTAAGATATGAAAATGCAAAGTAGTCATTGGCATGAGAGAAGGTAAACCCAGTTAGACATGAATACCGCAGGGTATTCCAGTTCACATGTACCATTTTTCACCCTATGCTGGTATAAACACACACACACACACACATAATGGATGTCTGTCTAAATTCCAGACAATGAGTGTTCAATTCTTTGATCAACTGAACTGCCAACTCATTGAATTAGCATGTAAATGGCTGAGTATTCTACAGACACATGTACCCCTAATGTAATCCTCAGGCAGAATCAGCGTGACACAGTGTGACAAGGCTGGCCCTGTGAATTACAGGTACAATCCATCTGACATGCTTCTACAGTTTCCATCTCCACAATTTCACTCATAAGGCTTGGGTCAACCCGAGGCTATGGTAAACACACTTGCCCAAGATGCAACGTGATTGCAAAGCAAACTTCTTAACCATCTGGCCATACAGCGTATATACATATATATATATATATATATATATATATACACTGGGGTTCCACACAGTTTCTGTCTACCAAATTTCACTCACAAGGCATTGGTCAACCGGAGACCATGCAGAAGACACTTACCCAAAGTGTCGTGCAATGGGATCAAATCTTGAACCACGTGGTTGCAAAGCAAACTCCTTATCACACAGCCATGCCTGCATCCATATATGCAGTGTTTCTGTTATTCTCTATAGATTCCACAATGTTTCTTCATCTATAATGGAAACTTTATTCCATAGTCATATATGATTTCAGTTTTCATACTATATTACTGACTTTGTTGCTTCACCTCTGATTTGAGGTTTCAGATGTTCTGTGAATTTAATCTTTAGGGATCATTCTAAACCTTCTTTATTAAGCCTATCACAAGTGCATAGGATATTATATATATACATAATTTTTCAGTTCTTCCCTCAAATTAGGTTAACTCAATTGAGACATCTGTAAAATCTGGTATTACTTCTGAACCCTGTTTGATTATGTAATAACTACATATATAGTGGGTTTTCTCACCATCAGTTCATTATTCAGTGTTTCTACATCTATGTTTCCGTGCTGGCATGGGTTGGACGGATATTTTTTGAAGCAGTATTTTATGGCTGGATGCCCTTCATGACACCAACTCTTAGGTATCTTTTAAGTATGGGAATTACTCCTCTGACTGTCAGCCTTCAAACCATTAAGCTGCCGGACCTATTGTTTATGTAGAGCATAAACAAACATCACTAGCTGCCAAAGCAATAAATGACATGAAGACAAGTGGTGACAAGCATGCACATATGCACAAACACACACTCCCATATATATATATATATATATATATATGTGATGAGCTTCTGCACAGTTTCGATCTACCAATTTCCCTCACAAGGTATTGGTCAGACCGAGGCTATAGTGGAAGACACTTGCCCAAAGTGCCATGTAGTGGGACCGAACCCTAAGCCATGTGCTTTCAAAGTGAACTTCTAAACTACTCATCTAAAACATTTAGACCCTTTGGATCCAGGAATCTGTAACTAAAATACTGCACTTCTTTTTGGATAAGATTTCTATACTTATTCCAAACTAGTCTCTATATTAAAATTTTCATTAAAACTAACTTATCTCACAACACATTTCAATTATTTTACTGTTCAACAATAGTCTTTTGGTAGATGGTACTTAAAATACCAATTTCTGTTTCTATAAACAAAGATAACAGTTTAGACTTTAAAAAAAAAATACTTTTTACTGAAAAAGACGGGGCTTGAATTATGAGGAAACAGTGGAGAGTCATCTACAAGTGCTGATTAAATACTTTTAATTAATTATTGATGCACTAAGTAGTATATTTTGAATAAGGAAAATGTACTATAAGGTATACCTTATGTAAGCAGTGCAAATTTTTAGCTGTTGCTGCAATGTGTAATTGAATACAAATGTAAACAAATGACTTTCTTCTAATCCTTCTGTGGATAGAAAAAGGGAGATTGGTCTGACTGGTTTTGATCCTAGTTGGGATTCTCTTCAGAGGCCATGCACTCACCTTTGTCTGCGCATGGAGAGATATAGCTTATAGTGTATCAATATAATTAATCAATTGACTTAGCTGCCAGAAAAGCCTTATTTATGCAAATTGTAATTACTGATTTGGTGTAGTACTTATTTCTAGTGACTAGATAAATAGCTATAAGCTATATTTCTCTGTGGACAGACAAATGTCAGTGTACAGCCTCTGAAGAGAATCCCAACCAGGATCAAAACTGGCCATACCAATCTCCCTTTTTCTGTCCATGGAGAAATTAGAAAAAAGACATTTGCTTACATTTGTCTAGTGGCAGTGATGGCTAAAAATGTGTCCTGTTTGTATAAGGTATACCCTCATAGTACATTTCCATTATAAATACTTTTAGTATGTTATGTTAATACTATAGTAATGAATGAAATCCAAGATTAAGGTTTACATGAAATATTAGGTTAATTCCATTTTATAGAGGTTTTAATCAATATAAGAAGTGGAATGTAATATAACAGCAACATTTAATGGTTAAAAACATATTGAGCTAGAATACATCACTCATCTTAAACTATATATGGTGCATGTATCAAAACTGTAATAAATTAGCTAAAACTTCTAGAAAATTAAATAATTTAAGATAAGCATAATTTAAACTGAAGATCACAAAAACTGAGAAAACAGTTGTAGATTAGTAGCATTAAGAAAACTGAAGCTCTATGCTTTGCCTTGAGCCCTCAACTCCTGATAGAGTCATAGGGGTTCCATCATGACATACAGTATGTGATGGGCATGTAAACATAGCAGAGCTCATCCCTTTATGAATATGCAATGGAAATGAGTAATAAAATCGCAGTGAACATGTATCAAGAAGTGGACATGGATGGTAACTGAAATATAATTAGACCAAGAAAAACCTGAAAGAATACAGTTTAAAGTAATACAGAGAACAAAGAAAATGATCAAGTATAACGAAGCAATTTTAACCTTCCACATGAAAAATGCCTATACGTAGTTGCTTGACCTGCTAGAATTAGCAACTAAATTTCCCTCAAATCACACTTTACTCTCTTTAGAAAGAAAGGACACATTGGATAATCTAGTCTTAGGTATACTATATCTGAAAACAAGAAAGGATGGTCATGGCTAGAATGTCTTTGTTTATAGGTCTGCTCAATCAGAGCTAACCTGGGGCTAAATAACAATAACAACACCAAAGCAAATAATAATATAAAATGAAGAGGGCAACAATATCAATGGCTATAAAAAAATAGTTTTTAAATATTTGCAAATTGTAATTCCAATTTAATCTACTGTTAAATAGTTGTAAATAAATTATTATATTTAAATATTTCTTAATTGATTATAGCTGATCTAGAATAAAAGCCAATTACATAAATAGTCTCAATTCCTGAGGCAACAATTAACTTTTGCAGGTAACCAGTACTCTATTGGTCAGCATCTAGAGAAGGAGTTGTCATTTGAAAATGCTGTAGGATGTTCACCGTGTTATTCCATTTATATTCTAAGTTCAGTTTTTTTAATATCAAACTACTCTGCAGGGAAACAACTGAATAAGAGAAGATTAATGCTAGATGTATAGTAATTTGATGATGGTTGGTGATAATGATATAAAGCAGAACATTAATGGCGTATGGTAGATAAAGTTAATGGAACAATCAGGAAACAGAATATAATTGATACAGATTTATAGTCACAGTGGTTGCAGCTGTCAATATGTTAAAAGGTGTTAAAACTTATCATCCCCACCCCCATGCTAAGCCATCTGGAACAATAGTCAGATGCAATGAGTTATGACGTTATAGATAATATATCACTAAATATACACAGAAATAGTATTGGCGTAAATAATTGATAGTGGGAAAACAAACATCAAGTTGGAATGTACAGTGTCCGTAAAATCTGCAAGTCAAAGTTTATTCTAAAGTAGCACTAATAATGTAGCAGCCAGTAAATATTTCAAAAAGTAAGAAAGTTAGCTCAATATATTTCTTTAGAATTTATATAAATCATCCCATTACAAAAACGTAAGAAGTTTGCTTCGCAACCACATGGTTCCAGGTTCAATCGCACTGCATGGTATCTTGGGAAAGTATCTTCTCCTATAGCCTTGTGTTGATTTTGTTGACCAATATCTTGTGAGTAGAATTTGGTAGCTGGAAACTGTACAGAAGCCCATCACGTATATGTGTTTGTGTTTGGGTCTGTTTACACCTGCCTAAAAACTGGTGTTGCTTATGTTGTGTCTCTTTATGTCCCATAACTAAGTGGTTCGACAAATAAAGAACAATAAAATTATTAGTGCTAGGGAGAATATATATATATTCCATGTGTCACTGACTTTAAATATGGTATACCCAGCCACCCACACCAAGCATGAAAACTTCTTGAAAGATAAACATTACCCTCTACATAGAAACAGCCTCATTCCCATTCATGCAGGCATTAGGTTGCCACTGACTATTCCTAGTAGCTAATCCCCTTCCTCCTAACACCATGAAGAAATGAGGATTCTCAGCCATAATAAAAGTGACCTGTCTAGGAAGATGGGCACTCCAAACAAAGACAGCATTATTTGAAATCTCATGGAGGAGACATGGACTCCACAAGCCACAGTGAAGATAACCCACGTATGAGAGCAGTAACTCTGAAAAGAAACTGATACAGTGTAGAGGGGACACTTTAGTCCTGGCAAACATCCTCTCTAGTGCTCGTGACAAGATAAAATGCACCTAGTCTATGCTATAAAGTGGTTCGTGGTAGGAAGAGCATCCCACTGGAAAAAAAGAAGAAAAATGCCTAAACACGATAGTCAAATCAATGAAAAACTCTAATTGCATATACAAGACAAACACACACTATCCCAGTGCTGCAAACAGTAGTGTGGTGGCCAGGTATGAACATTCCTCAACTGTCACCAAATGATTGCAACACCAACTCTCTTCCTTTTGGGTGCAGAAAACGAACATCAAACAACCCCTATCACCACCACCAGAAACTCTCCTTTTCCTGTCAGGAGCAAAACTGCTGGGCTGCCACCATTAACGTTGGCCTGATGTAAAGTAGGTCTGGGGAGATTGTAGAGATGCTAAAATGGAGGTGAGTAGATGTGTGCTGTGTACAAGAGGTAAGATGGAGAAGAGCCTCAGCAAGACTCTTCACAGCTAAGGAACATATGTACAAATTCTTCTTGGTGGGTAACAGTGCTGGAGTAGGTATACTGTTAGCAGAGAAAAGGACAGATAAAATAATTGAAGTAGACAGAGTATGTGACAGAAAAATTAAGCTTAGAGCAGTCATATGCAACATGACAAAAATAGTGACAGATGAGCAAAAGAACAGTTTCTATGAGGTCGACTTACAGACTACCACGATAATGGATCATAGCATTCTCTTTATCATGGCTGGTGAGTTTAATAGACATGTTGAGCAACACCATAATGAGTACTCAATGCATGGAGGTGATGCACAGCTATCAGATAATTTACACACACACATATATATATATAAATACACACATATATATATATAAATACACACATATATAAATACACACATATATAAATACACACACACACATATATATATAAATACACACACACATATATATATATATATATATATCTGCATGCAACTGATCTACACAGTGCAATGGCAGAACACAGAAATCTTTGTTCCATGGTAGGAGGGGGGGGGGCTTAATATCATCATCATCGGTTTTACATCCATGTTTCCATGCTAGCATGGGTTGGACGGAAATTTCTTGAGGCAGCATTTTACAGTTGGATGTCCTTCCTGTCATCAACCATACTGATATATACTTGTTCTTTCACCCAACACAAATATTTGCTCCCCACACATGGAGTGATAGCTGCAGACTCACAGAGAAATATAGAGTGGCACTTCCAGCCACACAGGCAGAGCGCTCTGCTGACATGAAACTACTATTGGAGAAGGTAGAGGACGTTGTCCGACACATTCGCTGGCACACACTTCTATTCAATGGCAAAATCCAACACACAGCCTCAGAGTGCTATGATATCAAGTCCAGGAAATATCCCGCTAAGGTAAACGATCTTGTACCTTTTGAAGCTGATCTTATTGATCTAATTTCTAACGTTAAATTTCGCCAACACCATAATCACTTCCAACATAGACTATCCACTGATGTACGTAGGTTCAGTAACTCAGACAACGTTTTTGTTCTCTCTGATAAGACTAACAAACTATACCAAGTCTCTAACAACACCAACAACAAACTCCTACACGATAGCATAACCAATAAGTATAAGAAAACCAATGATAGGACTTACAATACTATAAACACGGAAGCCAAATACATCGCCAATAAACTACACATTGACAAGAGGGTAGAATGCCTAGCCAAACGCGAGGCCTTCATCACCCTGAAAGACCATAAGCCTGATTTCTTTAATAGACCCCCTTGTAGGCTAATCAACCCTGCTAGGACAGAACTAGGGCTAGCTAGTAAGAAGATTCTCATACATGTTACCACCCAAATTAGGAATCGTTCTGGCCTACTTCTGTGGTCTAATACCAACTCTGTATTAGTCTGGTTTAACAACATCCCAGATAAAACCCATGCGAAATTCACCCAGTTCGATATAACTGATTTTTACCCCTCTATATATAAACCCCTTTTACTTAAAGCATTAGATTTCACCAAGAGGTTCGCACCTATCGAGGACTATGAGATAGATCTAATATTGCATGCATGGAAGACCGTACTTTTCAGTGGTGAGTCACCCTGGATAAAGAAAACTGACCGCGATGATTTATTTGACGTCTCTATGGGATCATATGACAGTGCGGATATATGCGATCTTATCGGGTTCTACATTCTAGACCTACTGATGGCTAAGTTCCCCAGACACAATATTGGCCTATACCGGGATGACGGTTTAGCGGTCTCACACCACTGTGGCGGTCATTCCCTAGATACTTTCCTCTCCCTAGGACTTAAAATAACCGTAGACACTAATCTCACCACGAGTAATTTCCTAGATGCGTCCCTGAACCTACATACGTCTGGGAACTAAAAGACAAAGACACGGAGTTTACCATCAAATGGAAAATCCTGGAACGCCCTCAATCTTACGGAAATAGAAGCAGGAAATGTGCGCTATGCCTATCGGAAAGGGCCCAAATCCTCAGCCGGCTTAAAACATCGAAGGACTGCCTAAACTCCAAGAGTGAGATCTTCTCCAAATGTCCACATTCAGAGTAGTGCATTATAAAGAACTGGAAACAAGACACTCCAGACACCATACTACCTTGATTGGAATCCCTCTTCTTCTCCAACACCCCTCCAACAATCTCCTAAATTTTTCATACTCGCCTTTTTCCTCCGTCATATTGCTCTCGACTTCCCCCGTTTTTTTCCTCTACATTTTTCCGCCTACTACCCCCAATTCCACTACTCCACACATCCGGATCCTCCTGGCATTATCTCTTCCCTACCCTACTTTTCAAAACGATTTCACTATATATATTTTTTTCACAACTTTTCACACCAGAGTTATCACCCCTACACCTTCTGTTCTCTCGCACAGCCCCGTACAATCTCGTAAGATCCCGGCACTTCCACCGTCACCATGTGCGTTTTTTGAAAGAGACACTAAAAATCCACGCAGCCCGAAGGTTGGCGAGTTCCCACCCACGGGATATCCACCATGAAACCATTGGTAGCTAAGGACACTAGTGTGCATTTATACAAGTAAATTTCACTCTTCTACGAATTGAGTTCTCTTCTTACTTCCTCTTTCCCTCAACGCGTATATATATATATATATATATATTGACACTCACACACGCACGCACGCACACACGCACTGAAACACACACGCACACACACACGCACACAAACACACACGCACACAAACACACACGCACACACACAAGTGTATATATATATATATATATATATATATTTAGGAACCCTTTTTAGGGTTCGTTATTTAGAGTGGTAATATAAATGTTAATTTCATATAATAATGAAAGTGAAGGCTGCTTTAGAGTTAGATTTGATTTATTC
>JAOPJM010001291.1:11861114-11871346 GCA_027124095.1 Muusoctopus leioderma
CCGTCGTGTATGTATATATATATATATATATATATATATATATATATACACACACATACAAATATATATGCCTGTGTGTGTGTGTTTGTCTGTCTCTTAGTGTCAGTGTCTCTGTGTATGTTGGACCCCTTTATGTCCTGTAACTTAGTGGTTTAACAAATAGAGATCGATAAAATAAGTACCAGACAGAAATAAGTACTGGGTTCAATATGATCGACTAAAACCCATGAAGTTGGTACCCCAGGATGGCTGCAGTCAAATGACCGGAACCAATAAAAGAATATATATATCACAGGCAAAGAGAGAAAAGGGGGGCACATGCATATCTGTGTGCATTCCTTTTTTGAAATATTTCTATTTTATTTTTCTTCATTTCAAAACAGAGGGGAGGCAATATGAGATTTATATAAGCATTATTATTCAGATTTTAAGGTTCGCTGTTGGAGAAAAACTAAGCTGGATCTAAATATTTGGAAGAAAGCTATTCAGGCATTAGAAAATATCCCAAGGCTTCCTTCTGCATGAAGAACATATTAGTTAAGCATAGGCTACCCCATTCTTGATATCGTGAGCCAAAAATACTCTTTAATCAATTGCAACTATAACCGTAATGAAATAAAAATTTATTAGCGTTAATGAAAATCCCTTCTTACAAGGGGCAAGGGAGAAAACTTCTAAAATTTCAATTGACCAAAAATTAGATTAAATTATGCAGGGAGGGAGTGAATCTGATTTTTGATAACTATGGTGACATCTCTGGATATGTTTCAGCCTTATTGGACCTGCTCAGCAAAGCTACCTGATCTCAGGGCGATGATTAAGAGAGTTTATAGTTATGGTGTGAAGAAAATTCACTAATTAGGCAGTTCAAAATAATAATGACATCAGAATATATCCCAAGGGTGCAGGCACCATACTTGACATGGTGAGCAGAAAAAATCTACAATCAATTGAATGATGATGGTACTGCTACCCAGTTATTGGAGATGTCACCTCTCTGTACTACCTGATTGACTATGCGAGTGACCAGCATGTGTCCTACTTCATCTAAGATATTGTTCTACTACTGAGAATTTTACACGTATTTTTTTTTTTAAATACAATTTATTTTCAGACTTTTTTTAATTTTAAATACAATATATTTTCAGACTATATTCATTTTTTATTATGGTTAATTTTGTGTTCATTGTTTATCACTTCCAAATGTGCAAAAGGTTACCCAGCAGAATTATCTTGTATTGTTGTTCAGCTCCATGTTAGTACTGATCAAGCAAACCTATGATCAAAAGTGTTCTAGCTATGACAATCCAATGCTTTTCCAGTGTATCTAGGTTGTCATTCCTATTATTTAAGACAGCATTGAATGATTTGAGGGAGATTTGGCTGCTATTTTTAGCATGTTGAGCAACCCCATAAAGGCTTCTTTGTTGGCTTGGAATTACTGTGAATTTGTTCAGTTGGGAAAGGGCAATATTTAGCTTCAAAATTAAATAGGCAATGCCTGCCTTAACACGCACGCACACACACACACACACACACACAGACAGACAGAGAGAGAGAGCTAAACATTCGTCATATAATCTTTAAATGACACATTTCAACAGAAGAGTGTAATAATATTGATAAATATTGTTTGATTCTACAACTACTTCGATGTTTTAACTTTTTTCTTATCTCTGTAAGAACAGTTTATTTTTTAAATAGTCATATTTTAATGTTTTTTTCATATTTTTTTTTCTTTTAATGATTTTCCAAAATTGAATACTTATCTCTCTTCGACACAATATTACTGATTGGAAATCTATTTTAAAATTAAAAAGAGAACATAAACACACCCTTACTTTTATCTATAACAGGATAAACAAATTTACAAAAAGCAAGGAAAAAGTCCTCATGAATCTCATTAGAGGTTTTCGTCTGAACATTACAGTAATTTACAGTCTTTCAGTTCAAATCAAGTCACTGAAATGTAATTTTTCTTTTATTCCTTTATTAAATTCTCCTACCAATATGAATATTTCTTTTTCTCATTAAAATATTTTGTAGCAGAGTAGAATGTAAATGATTTTATTTAGTGCCATTATATTTCATACCATTATTCAATTTCTAAAAATGTGTGCTTCTATGTATGTCTGCGACTGTATTTGTAAAACGAACAAAATAAAAGCCAATGTGTTCACTCATCCTTAGACCATAATGTACAGTTCAGTAAATGTGTTTCTCTTCACCCAATTCTGTCTACATACAAATCGTTAAATGATCAAATTTTTACTGAAGAGGTAATTTATTTTCTTTAGAGCAATTATTAAATGATTTTTATTTTATTTTCAATTTATTTACCAAAGTTTACTTCAAAGTATTTTCAATATTTAGGAGAGAAAAAAAAAGAAGAAAACAATCAATCAGATGAAATGGCACCAATTTGGAGGAGAACCCCCGCCAGAATTGAAGAGGGAATAAAAACAATTAAGACAAACAAGTAATTTAAATAAGGAAATTATTGATGACGCACCAAATAGTATGAGACAAGGTTAACAGGGAGAAAATGATTTGCTAAATGATTTGAAAGAAATGAAAAAGAAATCAATACAATAATAAAAATATTAAAGCAATGAAGAGAAAAAAACAAACAAACAGAAAGAAAAGAATTATCAGGAGTAAATATTCTGATATAATCTACACAAATGCAAGCAATGTTTCAATTAAAGGAGATAGAAGAAAAACAGTGAGAAGAAGAAACAAAAAGAGTCAGAAAGACTGCTAAAATTTCTGAGTTCTGATTATTTCAATTATTTCAGCTTTCTTTATTGCATATAGTTTTTCCTTTTTTTTTTTTTTTTTTTTTTTTAAAGATTTTGCAAAGAAGAGTGGGCACTACCCATAGCCTTTGCAGACCTTCTCAGACTGGTGGAGTTGAGGTAGTTGATGTTTAAATTGAACTTCTGATACATGTAGGGAAACTGTGAGCTGAGATGGAGTTCCAAAGAGATACAGTTCCGAGAAGAAAAGATTGGGCAAAGGCATGGCTGTGAGGTTAAGAAGTTCGTTTTGTAACACGTGGTTTCTGGTTCAGTCCCACTGTGTGGCACCTTGGGTATGACCAATGCCTTGTGAGTGAAATTGGTAGACGAAAACTGTATGGAAGCTCATCATAGATATATATATGTGTGTGTGTGTGCATGCATCTGTGTGTTTGTCTCTGGCTTTACATACCTATTTGTTTATGTCCCATAACTAAGCAGTTTGGCTAAGAGGCTGACAGAAAAAGAACCAGACTTAAAAATAAGTACTAGGGTCCATTTGATCGATAAAATACTTCAAGGTGGTGCCCCAGCATGGCTGCAGTCCAATGACTGAGACCAGTAAAAGAGTAAAGTGTTTAGAAACTTTTTCTACAGAGGTCTCATTCACACACACAACCTAGACACCTCATGTCAGATATGCACCACTTCCATGAATAGAGATCTTGAAAATGTCGTCCAATGAGGATATGACAACATCATGATATAGTCACTACTCACCTACAATATTACATGTTGCTTATTCGGGAACAACGCATAATAAAACCCTTCACAGCCTTTACAAATGCTAGGCCTGACAATCTCTACTGGCCTTTTATGAAGACCACATATGTACAGCATAATGAAAACTGTATCTCAAACATTAGGTTTCCTTTTTGGGGCCAGAAAATACTTCAGCTCTGAATAGTCACTGACCCTCTAAGTCAAACCTCCAGTTGAGTATAACTTTTAGAGCTGGGACAGAGCAGTCACACACACACACACACATGAGCCAACAAGGGTGCCTCTATTTGGCCACCTGAATTATTAGAAGTAGCAGCCAAATCTCCCTCAAATCACACACTACCATCTTTAAAAAAAGAAAGAGCATATTGGACAATGTTGTCCTAGATATACTAAAAATATGGGATGGTCATGGTTGGATAGTGTTCGATCATAGGTCTGCTTCATCATGGCTGACCAGGAGCTAAACAACAACAACTACAACCCCCCCCCACACACACACACACACACATGCTGCATCCTATCTCCATCTCCTCAACCCTTACAACATTTCCAGCTCCTTTAAACTAGCAAAGCCTACCTGATGAACCTGCCACTTCTCTACCCACCATTTCACACACATTCACTCCCAAACCCAACAAGTGTAAAATACACTATTCATCAACTACATATCAATACTAACACAGTCAGATGCCTTCTATACAACATTAAAGAAAGCAGCAGACCTCCTTGCAATGTGGTGAGTTGCCAGTGTGAGAGGGTGTGAGGACTGGAGCATCCAACACTGTTCCATGGTGTGTGAATGAAGTGTGATATGTGGAGTGAAAGTAAAATATTTTCTACTTACATTTTCCTTTTAAAACTGATGAATGTTGATCAAGGGAATCCATAAGATCTAATGTTGACATGTGGTCTTGTAGGTCAGCAGTATTCCCACAGGCTCGAGTGAAAGGGCGATCCTTAGAAAAAAAGGGATAAAACAAACATGATACAATTACATTGCTGTTTTTCAATTACATTTATCGGAACATAAGATACAGCCCAATGTTTAAATAGCACAAAAGACAAATGTATATACTGGTATCGGAAAATACTGACTAAACTAAACAATCAACTGAAAACATAGGCAAATATGGACTTTTCAACTGTCAGAGATAATAGCTATGATAAAGATGGCACTGACAATAATGAAGACTACAATGATAATGATTATTACAGTTGATTTGGGGGATGGTCGTTATATACGAAAAAACTTTAAATGGGAACTTTAGATTTGTAATAAATTTTAATAATAATTAATAACAATAATGATTTCTTTTACTATTAGTTTTTTTATTTTTTAAAAATTTGACTTTATTTTATATCATTATATTTTTGTTTGGTTTTATTTTATTCAAACAATAATAGCAATAATGATGATAACTAACTAAATATTGGTGATAATGATAATATTAATAAAGATTTCTAACATAGGTACAGGGTCACAAATTTTGGTGGAAAGGGGAGAAACAGTCAATTCAATTAATCCCAGTACATGACTGGTACTTGATTACATTGACCCCCGGAAGGATGAAAAGCAAAGTTCACATCAGCCTTTCATCCTATTCCTGTCGATAAAATAAAGAACTAGTCAAGTATTGAAGTTGATTTCATTCCTCCTCGCAAAATGTGTGGCTTTGTACTTATGTTAGAAATAATAATAACAACAACAACATATAATGATGATGATGATAATAATAATTCTTTCTAATATTGGCACACGGCCAGAAATTTAGGGGAGGGGTAAGTCGATTAAATCGACCCCAGTACTTGACTGGTACTTTGTTTATCGACCCCAGATGGATGAAAGTCAAGTATTGGAGTTGGTTTCATCTGAGAAACTACAGGTCTATCACATGTTTACAGCTGATATGGAAACTGCAGACAAGGTTCACAGAAATGGAACATTTATTTTCTGAGGAACAAATTCGAAAGATGATCATGGGAAACAGGTGGCCTATTGTATATTGACAAAAGGATACTTCAGGTGGTGAAAAACAGTAGGAAAGCCTAACAATGGGAAATATCAATTACCAAAAAGCTTATGATATGAACTCTCATTTCTGGATTCTAGAGTGTCTGAAAATGTTTGGTATTTATGATCAACTACAAAACATCATTGAGGAAGAATGAGGTTTTGACAATGTTTAGTTGACATATGGTCAAGTGTCCCTGAATATTTATTAAGGGGGTTACTTATCCTCTCTTCTATTTGTTATTGCTTTGATTTTTATGTTTTATATTTTGCAAAAGAGCAAACCAATGTACCATATAGTCGAAATAAATAAAGGTATCATGGTTATTGACAAGTGTGTCAATATGAAAAGCTTATTCTAAAGAGAAGAAAAATTATAAAGTCTGAGAGAATCAAACTTCCAGATAACAAGGCAATACGATCATTTAAGGAAGGTAATGGATATAAATATGTGTGTAAATTGCAAGAGGATGAAGTGACAGAAGAAAATGAAAGATAAACTTGGAAAAAATATAAGAGAATGGTTAGAAAGATCTTAGAAAGAAAACTAAATGGAAGAAATATCATTGAAGGAGTAAACACCTGGACAATATCAATATTAAAATATTCCATAACCTTACTTCAGTGGACGAAACATAAACTTGATGAAATGGATAGATGTACCAGAAAACTGTTAACATTACATAACAGATTATATCCATGAAGTAGTGTTGGTAGACTGAATAAATCAAGAAAAGAGGGAGGCAAAGGGCTACTCAATGCAACAGAGAGAGTATATGTGACAACATAAGGACTGGAGAGGTATGTTAAGAAAAGTGAAGAGGATCTTATATGTGCAGCCAGGAAGGCCAATAATGAATACATAGAGGTAGAAAAGGGATTATAAACAAAAGATTTAAAATTGAGTACAAACAGAAGATATGGCAGGAGAAGAACAGTGGGCTTAGATAAAATATGGAAGACTATAAAGAAGGAAACAGAAGTGTAACAAAATGACAGAAAAAGACTATCAAAGCATATACAATGGGATAGAGAAAAATATACACTGACAGGTTAGTAGGAAATTTGGATTCAAAGTGGACAAAGAATAGTACCATCACTGGGCAGAAACTGTCACTGAAAATAACTATTGTACCAATGCAGTTGGATTTCTCTGTGCAAACTGATCGATCATGTAACTAGAAGCATGAAGACCAGATATAAAGCATTGTAGAGATAAAAGCAAAGTATGGAAGATCATAGATTCTGCTAATAAGATTATAATTTTTTTAACTACTAACCACATCTCTAGAGATGTAACATTTTTTAACTATGTTTCAATCTGTTCAAATCAGTTTGATCTCCGATTGTTATCAGGTGTCTTATTCCTGGATATGTGCATAGTATCGGCCTAAATTCAAACTAGGATCCTTTATTTTAAAACTAAACTTCGGTTGGTACAATGCACATATATACAAAAATAATACACCTGATAATGATTGGAGATTAAACAAATCGAATCATAATATAGGTGTAAATATTGAGAACATTTTTCATCTCTAAAGATGAGATTAATGGTCCATGAAATTATAATCTTATTAACAACTTATCTCAAACATTTTCACATTTAATCGATTTTGCTATATCATACAATAGAAGAGTTGACATAAATAAATAGAAAAGACTGAAAAGTGAGAAAACTCTATTGTGAACTGAGAAAACTCTATTGTTAAAGGAGCATTGGGAAGTCACAAAAAACAACTGCTGAATAAACTGAGAAACGTTGGCACTGAAACCCTGATTGTTGAGTTGCAAAAACCTCCCATTCTCTATTATTCTTTTACTTGTTTCAGTCATTTGACTGCGGCCATGCTGGGGCACCACCTTGAAGGGTTTTAGTCAATCAGATTGACCCCAGTACTTATTTGTAAGTCTGGTACTTATTCTATTAGTCTCTTAGACGAACCGCTAAGTTACGGGACATAAAGAAACAAAATACAAACACACACTCACACATACATATATTTATATATACCTCTTGTGAGTGTATTTGTTTATTTAATTGTCATTTCTTTTCTGTTTATTATTTTTTTTTATTTCATTGTGTATATGAAAATTATTTCATCATTTTCTTCTGAGGAAGTGTATCTAGTGCTACTTCTTTTCTTGTTAATATCTCATACTGCCTCTCTAGTAGAGGAAGCCATATTGAATAGATTGTAAACAGATGAAATTTTTCGGGAAAAAAATAAAATGTCTAGAAGACAGATTTTTGTCCACATTTTCAAAGTTCCTTGTTTGTAAAACAATTCATCCAGTATAAGTTGGTAATCATCCAAATTCCTTGGAGCGATTCAAAGGTCTGTACTCTCCAAACAACAACAACACCAACAACAACTTCAAGTTGTATGCTGCAAATGATGAACAACAAGAAACACTGCTGCAGACAGTTCACAGATTTACTAGAGGAATTGGTATGAGATTTGGATTAGAAAAATATGCCAAGAATTTATTAATTTTCTTCTCTACAACCTTAAAGACAGGAAAATTAAGGACACAAATATCAAGCTAGATAAAGAAACTTAGATATGAGTTTTATACCAAACACACACTTACAAATACTTAGGGATCAATGAACTAGACAGAATACAACACACAAATGAAAGAAAAGGTTAAGAGGAAATATTATAGATGCATTAGATTAATACTTAATATAGAGTTAAATGCAAAAAATAAGGTAATACACATCAATACACTAGCTGCCCCAGTAATAGGCTATAGTTATAATATCCTCAACTGGATGGTAAATAAACTAGAAAGACTAGATAGAAAAACAAGGAAAAATACAAGATGACAGAAAAAGCCCCTACATGATCAATACCTGAAAAAAACTGAACAGGGGGTGCCAATAGAAAAAGAAAAATTGCAACACTGGCTGAGAAGTGCATAATTCAAAGATGATATTGAAGGATTCTTGATTGTGGCACAGAATCAAGGCCTTTCTAAGAGAAACCACTAGAAGCATGTAATGAAGCTGAGTACATTAAGTAACTGCAGAATATGTGGAGGCTGGGAAGAAACAATGAACCACATTATCTCTAGCTAACCAGTCTTAGCCAAGAAAGAATACATTTACGTGCATGACAGAGTTGAGGCTTTCATACACTGGAATTTATGCCAGTATTATGAAATACCAACAAAAGATAAGTGGTGTAAACATACACCAGAAAATGTCTCAAAGAATGACAAAGTAACCATACTCTGGGATATGCTAATCCACACGGATAGGTAGATCAACACTAATTGGCTGGATATTGTTGTCAAGGACCACCAGGAAGGGAAATGCAGCCTACTTGAAGTATGAGCCCCAACAGATGACAATGTATCTCTCAAAGAAATGGAGAAATTATCCAAATATATAGATCTAGAAATAGAGATAACCAGATTGTAGCGATTTAAAACAGAAACGTGTTTTGTTCTTGTCAGATTTTTTAGAAATAAATGAATAAGTGAATTTGAACAAATTACCTAACTACATTTTTATTTATTTATCTATTCATTTATTTGTTGAGAAAATATTAAACGATAGTCTTCAAATGTAAATGATTTATTTTATCTATTTTGTAATTAAGAAAAATAACTAATGTCAAAGTTCAGAAAAATTATTTTGATAGGAAGAAAAGTAATTTTCAATAAAACCTGAGGGTTAAAAAATATATTCTCAAAGTCAAGATTTGAAAAGGTCACAGTAAATAAATCAAACAATTTTAATTGTAAAGAATTAACAGTTTCTCTGTAATATTTTTATGATTTCATATTTAGAAAATCAGATGTTTCCTAAATAATGTTTAAATAAAATGAAAGAATTTAATTTTACAATGATTTAGTTGTATATTGCATTCATCATTATTCTACGTTCACTTTCCCACAATGTTATAAATTCAACTAGTCTTCTGAGGCAGTATTTTACGGCTGGATGCATTTCCTGTTACCAAACCTTTTAGTGACTGGCACATGGTGTACCTATTCTAAAACCAGAATAAACTAAATTCTTGGGTCAATGAATGATGCCATAGTATCATTGTTTTGCTAGATTTTGTTTTTTGTAGGTTGTTTTTCACTAGAAAAAGCTTTATTAAAGAGTTTGTTAAAATCCTAACTATTGCTTTTAATCTTAACAGAATTGGTATCTGATATATAATACATCATATGTGATGTGTACTAAGTGATATCAAACCTAAAAAGTAATATTATGAGACACACAAGGAAAATAATGATTTCAAATAATAATAAGCATGAAAAACACTAATGATAAAAATGAAGACGATTATAATGAAGATGATTATGAAGAAGAATGGGATATAATGATAAAATGAAAAGCAGCTTTACTGGGTTTTATATTGCAAAATGCTGCTCTTAACACAAATTATAGAAGAAAATAATAAACTATTAAAGATTACCTATTGTTATCTTTAATAAGTTTGCATGTAATATGTAATGCATTGTTGAATATATTTTTAACAATGAAGATGTGTACATGTATATATAATACACTTATGTACGCAGATGGCTGTGTGGTTAAGGAGTTCACTTTGCAACCACATGGTTTCGGGTTCAGTCCCACAGTGTGGCACCTTAGGTAAGTGTCTTCTACTATAGCCTCGGGCCGACCAATGCCTTGCGAGTGGATTTGGTAGACGGAAACTGTAGAAGCC
>JAOPJM010001291.1:11876056-11889882 GCA_027124095.1 Muusoctopus leioderma
ATATATATATATATGTATGTATATATATATATACATATATATATATGTATGTATATATATATATATATATGTATGTATATATATATATATATGTATATATATATGTATGTATATATATATGTATGTATATATATATGTATGTATATATATATATGTGTAAATGTGTGTGTGTGTGTGTGCATGCATGTGTGTGTGTGTTTATCTCCATGAAGTCTTCATTGTTGACACTGCTCGGGCTACCGGTGCTCGTTGTTTATGTTCTGTGTAGAGAATTCGCCCACAGCTTTAACAGATCGGCGAAGATTGGTGGAATAACTACCTTAGTTATAAAGTACTTAAAACTAAGGGTTGGGGACAGAAAAGGCCTCCGACAGTAGAATTCTGCTCCAAGAAAATTGCATCCAACCCATGACAACATGGAAAAACCCACGTAAAAACGATGATGATGATGATGATATATATATATATATATATATATATATATAATCACCATCATCGTTTTTATGTCTGTGTTTCTATGCTAGCATGAGTTGGACGTTATATATATATATAGAGAGAAAATACTTTTTTTTATGACTGAAATTGATACACTAAAAAGAAAATACATCTTCAGAAATTTAAAGCTGGCTACTTACATCCCCAAAAGCCTCTGTTCCTCCTTCTACACCACCACATGCTCTAGCAATTTCACCGGAGAATATAAGTCTTCTGTCCAATAAAATATCAACCTCACGTGCACCACGAAAAGAATGAATGCGAGATTTGTTATAATTCTGAAACAGAAAGTAAAAAATTCCATGATAAACTTCCAGTTTTCAAACAATGAAAATATCAGAAAAAAGAAAAAAGAAAAAAAACAAGAAGAAAAAAAACAGCAGTTTCTTCGTCTCATATGATCATTATTTAGATAAATGTTTTTTCTTCCATACTTTCATGGGTTTGTTTAAGATATATACAACTGATTGTTAGAAAATGTGGTGCTGAAAAGATGTAAAATCAATTTAGTAGATAATAGATGAATTAAGTTGAGCCTTCATTAAATATAAAACATTTAATTGGCTTCAAATATGAACTGATTTCAACTTCATTTCAATAAATGAAGCAAACAGCTGATAAAGCTTTTATATTCTATACACATTCATACATAATGTATTTAGATGCGATACATTTCTGACATCTTCATACAAATATAAACTGTAATAACAACAAAGAAGAGCACAAATCCCATAATACAATTATTACATCTTGCTATCTTTCTTTTGATTTGCAGCTGTTAAAATCAAATTATGAAAAATACTAGCTTAGGAATCACATTGTGAAGTATTCAAAGTTTTAAGGTGATGCAAATATTAATATATTTTCTTTATTAGCTGTTTGTGAATATATACACTACCACATAGAATATTGATTTCTAACATTGGGGAAAGATCACAAATTTGTAATGGAGGGGTGTAGCTAATTTAATTTGAGCATGTTCTTCACAATGCAAATAAAAAACAAAAATAACAGTAAAAAAATCTTATGCCAAAGAAACTGTTTAATATTTTCTGAGTCCGATAAATGTTCAATTTTGTGTATTTACTCAATGATTAATTAACCACTACTTTGGCAAGCACAGGAAGACTAGACTTTACTGACAAGGTTGGAATAAGACTGAAACATGTCTGGAGTTATCTTATGTACTTGCCAGAAAAATGAAAATAATATTAATCATAGACTAATATTGTTTTTTTTCAGCACATAATTATATCTAGTTAGGGTTTTAATGCTGCCTGCATTAAATATGTCAACACTAACTTAACTATTGTTTTTCATATGGATGGTGTCCCTGAATTATTTAATTTCTTAACAATTCTACTGTCTTACTCCAACCAATCTACAATCTTGTTTATTTACTCATTGATTCTTGCATCATTACTTTGGAAATTTCAGGGAGGCTATGTTCCATTGAGGAGGTCAGAATAAGACCAAAACATATTTTCAGTTGTCTCCCATACTTGCCAGAAAAATCAAAATACAGTAAATCCTCTGTTTAACTGACCCTGATTTTATGGATTTAAGAAACCAGACAAATATATTAATAAATAATATAATAATATAAAACCAGACAAATATATTAATAAATAATATAATAATTTTAAAAAATTAGAAATTACGAGAGAGAGAGAGAGAGAAAGAGAGAGAGAGAGAAAGAGAGAGAGAGAATTGTTCCTTAAGGCAATATGGTAGGGAGAAGAAAACAAAGCAAGAAAACAGAAGCAAGAAAAAGCAGCAAAAGACAAATAAATAGAGAAAACAAGAAATACTGCTGTAGCGACTGGCAAACGGGGCAAAGAATGACGAAGATAAATGAGAGAAAGGCTGCGTGAGATTGTGTGAGTAAGAACATATATGATGGAAAGAAAGAGGAAGAATGGAAAGAGAAGTACACATAAAGTATCAAGGGAGTTATGGAATTGAGCGAGTGCTCGAAGAAAATAAACTGAGCGGTTGTTAATGTTGTTGATGTCATTGTTTACTCATAGGTCAGCCCTGATTGAGTAGGCCTATGATCAAAGACATTTCAGTTGAGCCCATCAGGTATTTTAGGGGCATCTAGGAGTAAATTATCCAAGGTGTCTTTCACGTTTTTTAAGATGGTAAGTTATTTATTTGAAGATCTTGTTGCTATTTCTATATGGTTGCTCATGTTAAGCAACCGTATACTGGCCTCTCATTGGCTCAATACTGAGATGTTAAAGAAAAAGTGGGAGATTTGTGAATGTTAAGTTTAAAGAAAGTTGAGAGGTGGAAGAAGTAGAAAATATTTTTGAAGTGTAGGAGTGAGTAGTAGAAAGGATGTATGTAACAATTTACATGCACACAAGTGAGTGTATATATATTTCTATGTACAAGAGCGCATGTGTATGTGCACATGCAAACAGGTTCATGCACATTTCATATTGCATTTGTTTGGGGTACTATGGGGTAGATTCGTTTTCAATCACAGTGTCTCAAATTATTATGCAGTCAAGTTGTATACAGAGTGTTTCTGTGATTTCCGAATCATGACTTTATTTTCATAAAATTTTTCAATCCTTACAATTCAAAATGGCAACAAGTGATACAAGAGTTAAAAGAAAGCATGTGAAGTTAAATGTAGCACAGAAATTAGAGCTAATTGATAAATTAGAGCAAGGCATCTTCAGTAGCAGGAGTTTGTGATATTGACAGTATTAAAAAAAAACAGTTTCTGATATATGCAAATCAAAGACCAAATTGCAACAGTTTTCTTTAAAATGTGGCTCTACAGTAGGGAGTAGAAACCACATGAAAGTTGGGCAAGATAAAAGTAGAAGACACAGTGTACAAGTGATACATTCAATACAGATAGTGGTTTTAATGTACACAATCTCAAGTTGAAATCTGCATGTGAAACTCTTGGAAAACACATGGGATTTAATATTAAGGCAAGTGAATGGTGGCTGCAACATTTTAGAAAAAGATGTAGCATTGTGAAGAAGAAAACTTGTGGTGAATCTTTTAAGTGTAGACACTTCACAAGTTAAACCATTTAGAAAATATATAAATGAGCTTATTAGATCCGAAGGCCTTATTTTAACACAGGTTTACAAAGTCGGAGAAACTGGCTTCTTCGATTATGCAGTTCCTGAAAATAGTCAGGCCTACAAATATGAACACAGCACTCCTGGTTGCAAGTTAAAAAAGGAGTAAATTTCTGCCTTATGATGTGCAAATGGTGATGGCTTGCATCGCTGAAGTCTATGGTGATAGGGAAATCAAAGAACCCACACGCCCTTAAAGATATTATGAATTAGTTACCTGTTATATACACCAGCTCAAAGAATGTGTGGTTTACTTCAGAGATATTTTTCTGACTGATTTTCAGCCACTTTTCCCCTGATGTGAGGTGCTTCCATCAGAAAGATTTCTCCCAATAGTGTAAAGGCATTGTTACTTCTTGACAATGCCCCTGCTCACCCTAATGATGGGAAGTTAGTAGGGATGGCAGAATTATTAAATATTGGTTTTGCCTCCTAACACATCTTCAGTTATTCAGCCGATGGATCAGGGAATAATTGTAGCCTGTAAGAGGCTGTATAAGAACATTTTGGGGGAAGAAGTAATGGTTGTTTTGGAGGATGAAGAAGATGTGATACTGGGGGGGGGGGGAGGATACTTCAGAATCTACATCCCTACAACATTAACTCTGGATTTTTTCACTTTACTGTTGGTTGGAAGGATATGAAGCAAATGATTGGAAGAAGTTGTTGTATAACATTGAACCTGATTTGGATTTTGAAGGATTTGACGAAAATTACTTTCAGCACACCTTCGTAAATGCAGGGAAACAACTGAAGATGATGTTCAGGAATGGCTTGAAAATTATGAGGGTGAACATGGCTATCAAGTCCTCACTGATCAAGAAATTGTGGACAAGGTTCTACATAGCAAAGCAAGAGAAAAAGAAGACATTGTAGAAGAGGATGTTACACCAGCACAATCAACACTATCAGAAATTAGGAATCTCATGGGCATTGCCATCCACTACATAGGGGCATCTTCTGACATTGATCTTGACCCCTGCAATGAACATTTTCGACTTTTCAGAGTGATCATAATTAAGAAACCATATCAGAGTGGCAAACAACTGAAGCTGGATGCTTTCTTCAAGTTAACTTCCCCCAACTCTCACTCCTATTTCACCTGCAACAGCCTGTACATCACAACAAGCAAATAGACACACCAGTGCCTCGATTTGTGCATTTCAGAAGAGTCTGAAGCTGGGGATTTCCATTCACTTCCCCAATCAGATACTGAATAAAGACCACTGTACTACCACTATGGTCATGGCAATATAATCTTCAACTACACTGTGAAAAATGTAAGAATTACATATTCTTTATAATAATTTAATAATTTAAAATTGTGCACTAGTGTATTTTGTATTAAAGCTTTTTATTACATTAAAAACAATGAAAAATGGCCCTTAGGTTAACTTTAATTTGACGGACATACCTTCCCCCCTATTAGTGTGTTAAACTCAGGGTTCACTGTATTAACAATTTACTGATATTGTTTTTTTCTTCACCAAATATATATTTTGAGTTAGCTGTTTAATGGTCCATGCATTAAATATATTAACAGTAAATTATTCATTGTTTAATATTCAATTTCCTAATCTGTCATAGTTGGTTGGATTTAAATATTACCATATCAGCGGAGCATACATTTTTGTGGTTTATTTTTTTTTTTTTATCCGGAGACCCAACCTACTGTTAACAACAAAAATGTAAACAACATACATTGAATGAAAATCAAACAAAAAGAATTCACAGCAGATGAAGGTAAAAGCAACAAATAATTATATTGTTTATTAAATGGCTGAAACAGGTTGTTGCTAATAAGATTATAATTTTTCAGACTATTGATCTCATCTTTAGAGATGAAACTTTTTTTGATATTGACATCTATACACTATATTTCAATCAGTTGCATTTCTGATCATCATCAGATGTCTTATTCATGGATTATATACATAGTTTAGAAATAAAGGTTCCTAGTTGAAATCCAGTCTGGTATGATGCACATATCCAGTAATAAGACACTCAATGACAGTGAGGTGGCCGGGGCAAAGACACTTTTGGTGCCTCTACCTTAATCAACAGGTATGATAGGCCAGAGAAAATTGTGCGCCCAGGGGCAATTGCCCACCCCACCTCAACCCCACCTTTCTATGCCTTTGCCTGATGATAAGAGATCAAATGAATTAAAACAGTGTAGACATAAATATTGAAAAAAAAAATGTTTCATATCTAAATAGGAAAATAATATTCTGAAAAATTATAATCTTATTACCTATATTGTTTGTTTTGTTTCATACAAAGTAACTCACCCATATCCGAATGAGAGCGATATGGCAGGGTTCTGTAAAGGTCACAGTCACATAGTGATTACTACCAGCAGTAAAAGGAGTCAGCCACATGTGAACATCATCCCTTGTGCGATTCACTCCATCTATAAGATTCTGGACAACCCGAGGATCTTTATTGTATTGAGGTAAGACGTTGATATCTTTAGGATTGGCAGTAATCTAAGAAAGATAAATATTAGATGTCATAAATATGTCTTCACACAAACACACACACACACTGTGATACATACACTAATATATTCATATACGGGCATACACAAATTGGCTTTATGTTTTTTGTTGTTTTGTTTTTTTAAATAACAATAAAGTAAATGATATCAGACATTAAAAACAACAATTTGAGACAGAAAACAGAAACAGAGATTTGAACAATCACTTACCAATTACACTAGAGACTGCCTCTCAAACTAGATAATATAATTTGTTTCTGTTATTTAATTATACTATTTCAGTCTCCGTAAGATAATCCATTACTCACTTAGCACAAGCAAGAAAGTCTATTCAACTAATGTCCAACATTTTGAGCTACCCTACCTTAGGTTGGTGTTTGAGACAAGAAATGAATCAAATTATGAATTAACACAACATAATCAGACGTTTATAAGGTGATAGGTGAATATACGATCACAAGGTATTAGGTGAATATACTATTATATGGTGTAAGGAGAATAACAAATTCACCATTCACCAATTACATTTTATGAAAAAAAGAAAACTGACTAAAATGTAGAGATTCTACACTTTGACCTCTTGAAGGGAAATTAATAACTTCAAAGCATGAACTCAAGATGTTGAGTGAAAAACGCTGTTATTGGGAAAAAAAACTATTCCAATAAGCCAGCATTAACCACAAGTTTGCTTCCAACCCACAAGCTTCATACTGGAGTATGATAGAAAACAATATCTCAAAAAAAAAAAACCTCCTTCTCAAGAAGATCTTAAATCCTTGTAGTCTGGAAGGAAAAGCAGGATTTCAACTATATGCATCATAGCTAAATACAAGCAAGACAGAATGAATACTGCACCAACATCAACAGTAAAATATACACTATCAACTCCAAAACTTCTACTAAAGCTGCATAATAGGAGGGCACATAATAGGAGAAGACTTAATAATTGGCTACTGATACAAGATGTTAACATTCTCCAGAATGCCACTCACATGTATCTTTAAAAGAACTATGGAAGGTGAAATTGACATACCAAACTAGCTTGCCATAGCACGGACAAATCTTGTAGACAAGAATGAAAACACTGATATGGCAGAAAACTATAGGCCTATTTCTTGCTTAAACATTATGTATATATGCCTTATACAAGCTGTCTTAGCCAATTTAGCTCAGATCATTGCAAGTCCAACAAGATAATGACTGACAAGCAGGCAGGTGCAATGAAGGGTGTGTGGGGTAGTACCAAACAACTTTTAATTAATAAACCTGTGATGTCTGAAGCCAAAAAAAACAAAACAATACAGAAAGTTTATGATGTTATGCTTTCATTACAGAAAGGCATTTGACTATATCCACTCATGGTTGCTAGAATGACTGCATTTGGTAAAAGTACCTGCTGACTTAGTTGCTGCTATGGAAAGACTCACAAAGACATGGTCACCCTTGTAACTGAAAGTACAATGCCTGTCACTGGTGTTATAAATCTTTCAAAAGGAATATTCCAAAGAGTCAGTCTGCTGCACTTCTGTTTACTTTTTGCACTAATTTCACTCTCATTACTTTTACAAAAGTTCAAGTGGCTATATGTTAAGGCCTACAACAGTAAGAAACATTAATGTAGCCCATAATTTCTTTGTTGTCAATCTAAAGATCTCCATTGGAAATATTTACAAAGGATACGGGAATGGCTGTGAGGTTAAGAAGTTCACTTCACAATCATGTGGTTCTGTGTTCCATTCCACTGCAGAGCACTTTGAGCAAGTGTCTACTACAACAGCCTTTGGTCGACCTACTTAAAGCTAGACAGTTATGGAATTTGAGAGCTACGTTTCTTGAACACAGAAACAATTCATTGCCAGTGAAAGGTTACACACAGCTGACATTTTAGTTGGTTGTCCAGTGCCTAATTGACTTAGCCATAAGTTCATCCATATATGTGTGTGTGTGTGTGTGTGCGTGTGCGTGCGCACATACGTGTGTGTATATATATATTTATTTTTTTCCCTATTGGCAGAAAAATAGGTTGTGCATGCATCACTAGATGTGGTCTGTTTCTAGTCACTATGGTGCGGGGTTTGAACTTGGAACATCAATCAAGTTGTTGTCATTATGTTAACAATGGTCACTCTGCTTTGCATTTGCTCCAAAGAAAAGAAGCAGGAGTCATTAATTATGTGCAATGCCCTTATAATGTTTTTCCTATTGGTGAGAAAATTAGTTGCATGCACATTACTAGATGTGGTCTCTCTCTAGTCACTACAGTTACATTAACCATGGTCAAGTCTGTTGTGAATGGTTTCATAGGTAGAACCATGACTGACTTTCATATAATGTTTCACTTCAGCAATAGTCACCCGTCTGTTCAACAGAACCATGTCATGGACTTGTTTAATGTTGTCATCAGCACAGAACATGGCCGGGCATCTAGCTCCTTCTTGGGTTGCTGCCCAATTTGCTGGCAGGGCCATCCGTAACAACAGATTTTTAGCTGGGTTACTTAGTGATTGCAGTAGTGGTTAGAAGCAACTCAAGAGCCATAGTTTCTGTCCCACCAGTCTTTGAGGTCCAGCAATGGTCATAGGTGTTGCCCTTTGACTAAGTCATAAAAGAGTTCCTGCAATGTATTTCTGTCTTTATTCCTTTCTCTCCCTTCCTTACCATTGTGTGGCTGGACCTCAGCAACAACCACTTCGTTTTTCTCTTAATTCAATCAGATCCTGTTTCCTACCCAGAACATTTTATAATATGTACATCACCACCTCAAAATAATGGATTAAAGAAAAACTGAAGAACGTTTCTAAACAGATGGTTTGTATTAAATGTCTAAATGTCTGATATGAGTTGTTGGTATTAAGATTATAATCCCCACCTCCTATCAGACTATCTAATCATATTTTTAGAGAGTATATTTACAATATTGTTATTTCCACTGTATTTCCATATCACATCATTACCAGCTGTCTTATTCATGGATATATATATACATGTCTGGGACCATGTACATATCCAGGAATAATGTAGTGGAGATATAAATATTCTAATAGACCTGAACATTATATATTCTAATAGATATATATTCTAATAGATCGGAAAATTGCAATCTTAATATGGTTTATATGTTTATATGCAGCTTTCGTATTGCAAGATCATATACTAACTGCATAACTAAAACTTTGCTCTGATGCATAATATATGATATTGTTGTGGTGGCTGCATGGATGATGGAGGGAAAAAGCATGCTACAGTGTGGGCCAAAAGAACCCGGACACTCCCTAGTAGCATCAATGCTGCTTAGCACCACTGGAGGGAGCGAGACTGGCAGAAGGTGCCGAAATCATGGAGATCTCCAGTCAACAGCTGATGAAGGAAATGTCCCGCAGTGCAAGCTGTGTGTAAAATATATAACATTCCACCACTCATTTCTGAAATTACTCTAGATTATTTCATTAGTTCAATTGTGTTGCAAACATAAAATGTTATGTCAAAGTATTAAATTACATGAACTGTTATAAGGAAGCTCCAGTTTTGACAGAGAAACTAATATATATACTCCTGAGATCCTATAAAACATCCTGAAGAGTATTCATTTATGAAAGAAGGACATTTGTGTTATTGAAGCTTTAATAACTAATTTTAACCATCCTAACTAAATAAGAATGAATGTAACTCACTTTTATCATAACAGATTGTATAGTGGCAGGAAATGAAAGAAAAATTCAAATATATTTAAGCAACTAGCATCAATTCTCAAACTACTTGTGATCTTTTAAGATCTAATTGACAATCAATAATTACCCTGCAATGATGAAATTCAGATCTAAAGTAAGTAATCATGTTAACCTTATGAAAGAATGTCAATAAAGACATTGACACTACTACTTCAGTATAAAAGGCTACACTACACATTGCCACCATTTTGGAAAGATATAAAAAATATTACAGGTTTGGCTTTTTCTAGATCAAAAAACATGATTAACTCTCAACACCAAACAATCTGAGACTGCTTTTATTAAAGTGTTCAAATTATAAATTCCAATCTTTGACTGAAATCTCATTATTACATGAAAGATATTACATTCCAATAGGTAAACATTTGTCCTTGATTCAGTTCAAAGCTATTTATTTCCATAAACCTCTAACAATTCTTGATAATTTTGAAAATCAAAACACAAAGGTAGAATGTATTCTAGAAATATTGCTACAAAAGGGTTAAATATCAGTCATATATTGCAGATATATTGTCATTTACAGCAGAATAAAAAGTAAATATCAATAGCTGCTCGATAATTTTATTTCATAAATATAATTTAAAAGTGAGTTATACAGAAAATCTGCATAAATGAAGTATCACATTAGAACTAGCTGGTGTAGTTGAAATGTTAATTAAATGAGAACTAATGCCATGACATTTATATTAAATCATTTAATGAATTAAAAAAAAAATACTTTTCACAAAATAATAAAATCATTTTAAAAAATATCTTAAGCACAAGACCACAAATCTTATTTTTTTGAGGTGGGGAGAGGAAACAATCAATAATATCGACCCTAATACTTGACTGGTACTTATTCTATCGATCCAGAAGGATGAAAGGTAGAATTTGAACATAGAATGAAAAGGCAGCACTTAAATACTTCAAGGTCTTTTGACCAGTCCAATGCTCTACTGATTCTGCCAATCTACCAATAATATTTTTTAAAAAAAACAAAAAAGAATCTTTTGATAAAAACGAATAACTTTAGTATTATGTGAAACTAAAGAGAAGCTTGGATTTCAAGGTTAAATCTTCTTCAAAGCAATAAAAAAGTTTTTAAAAAGATATATTTTTCTGAGACTTTTCTGTATCTACAAAGATACATCTTGCTAATATTTCTTTCTAGTAAGTTACCAAAAAACCACAGCTGTCCCTCACATTCGAAGATGATCTGGTATAAGCATATACCATGCTTTCACTAAGGGTTTTAGGTGCCCATGCAGTTGCAAGCAGACACAGACATCCTCCCAGTTCGCCCATCCTTGACCCAGCAGAACATCCAGGATGTGATAGCTGGAGGGAGAGAGGACTGCATCAGCAGAGCTGCTGCTGGTACTCATTTTCAGCTGAGTGGACTGGAGCAACATGAAATGAAGTATCTTGCTGAAGAGCACAATGTACCTTCTGGATAAGGAATCGAACCCATGACCTTACAATCCTGAGCCCAGTAGCCTAACCACTAGGCCACATGCCTTCACACACTAGTAAGTTATACTAATAAGAAGATATATCTAATGACAAGTTAAAGTAAAAAGTAACAAAATATCTTATTTTACAATTAACCATCTGATATTAAATTGGTCTAAAGATACGATAAAGAAACTAGGAATGTTAAAGATATTAGCAGACGAAGTAACACTTACTTTTCTGACAGTAACAGGTTCACCCTTTTCTGAAAAAATATCAATTCCAGTAAGTCCTACATAATGTTTATCACCCCATGTTGTCTTGATGTTAATGACCAGTTCTTGTCCATATGGTAGTTCTGGGATAGTGAAATCTTCACTGAAATAGGGAAATAAAATAGAATAACATTATTAGAAGGTGTTACTTGGTTCAGAATGAGGCTTTAGCACACTCCAACAGTGGTTATCTCACAGATGAAAGAAAGACACTTATTGGGCAAAGATTTTACGACTTTAAAACTAACATTGAAAATTTTACTAGAAAAAGGGTATTCATACTGATAAACGCCTTTTTATGTGAGAGAGAGAGAGGGATGGAGGGAAAGAGAGAGAGAGAGACAGAGTAAGTGAGTGAGCTAGTGAAAATAAGCAAAGACAGAGAAAGGCCATAACTTTAAGAAGATAATTTTAGAGAATTTCTAAGAAGGGAAAAGGAATAAAAATGGACAAATATATCAAAACATGTTCTTCAACTGAAAAATCAAAATCAAATGTATTCCCCATGTAAGAGAATCAAATACAGGAGCCAAATACTTTTCTCACACCTTTCATTTGCAATCTGGAATTAAAACAGAACATCTGCACAATATATGCCTGAACTGAACAGCAGACTTACAGGTCTAAACCATAATTATGTAAGATTGATGGTTATGACTAATGTGTTTACTTCATTTCAGTGTGAATCTCTATTTTTATTTCAATGAAATATTTTGATAACTGCAACAAAGATTTAAATATTATGGTTCAAAATATTTTTGGACAATTTCAGTGTTGTTGATAGGTATGATGTTTGCTTGGTAAGCAAGTAATACCAGGACTGTTTGTTGTTGGTGGATTTGTTTATTTATTTTTAAAGTGATGGAGTGGCAGAAACATCCATCCATCTTCCTTGCCCACTTGTTCCCGAGATGGTCGTGGAGGCACAGTCCTCAGACACGCCTTCCAGAGGGTCCTATCAGAAGCAGCCATCAGCAAATGATCCAGCTGGATCCCCAAGCAAGACCAACCGAGGTTATGGATATTATCCAACCATCTTGCTCGTGGTTTACCTATAGGTCTCCTGCTGGTTGGCCTTGCCCGTAAAATCTGTCCTGCAATTCTTTCCTCAGACATTCTATCCACATGCCTGTAGTACCAGAGCTGTGATCTCTCAATGCGGAGAAGTAGCGGCTCTACCTGGAGCGAATCCCTGATCTCCGAGCTATGCACCCTATCGAGTAACATTACTCCAGCAACCCTTCGGAGGAACCCCATTTGGCCGCTTGTATCTGCGATCTTATTCTTTCAGTCACTACCTAAGATTCATGACCATAGGTAATGGTAGGCACGAAAACCGAATTGAAGATAGCAAGTTTGACTTTTTCACCTATCTCCGTTCTTCTGATGACCGAGTGCTGAAGCTGGTGCATTATTGCACCAGCTCCAGCAATTCTTGCATCTAATTCAGCCTCTTGCCTTCCATCACTCGTGAAGACGGCCCCGAGATACTTGAACTTCTCCACCTGCTTCAGTGTAGCTCTACTAACATGCAAAGCTCACTGCAGAAACATTAGAGTGCCGTTCTTGCTAGGTTCCTTCATATTCTGAGTTCAAATCCGATTGGTTTGATTTTTCCTGTCAACCATCCGGAGTCAATAAAATATATAGCACTAGTGTACTGGACAAGTGCTACTTATTTTATTTCAAAGTGAATCTCCGACCATTTTAATTGACAATATCCCTCTCCTACAAATGTGTGGTCTTGTACCAATGTAAGAAATCAATATTAGGCTTCAATTTTCCTTTTATTTTGAATCACTAGAAGCTGTTTGTTCAAAGAATTAATAAGAACTCCTTTTCTTTAACAATGTAATTATCAATGAAATTAATCCTTTCATGTTAACTTTCTATGTTGATTAGGACAAAAGTTAAAACCAATATACTGTAAAGGAAATCAATTTTATTTTCTCCAAGTTTGAATCTGAGCAGTTGAAATGAAAGTGATAAAGAAATGTAATAATTTCTAAAATCAAAATTGGAAATAAGCCACAATGAGACAGTGTTATACTTTTGAAGTTTAGAGTTATGAAGATTTAGAGATTTATTTATAAAGAAAAACAAAACTTTAAGTACCATCATGAAGAAAATTAAACATTTTGTTCATTAACCCTTTTGATACCAACCCGTCTGAAACTGCTCCTAGTTCTATGATAAAAACTATTTGCTTTAAAGTGTTCATATTTAAATTCAAACCTTCCATTATAATTTTATGTAAGAACTTTTTGTTAAGTTATGTTCCAAA
>JAOPJM010001291.1:11908825-11919458 GCA_027124095.1 Muusoctopus leioderma
TCGTTACCATATTTCTAATGAAATACACTGCCTATGATTTTAAAATAATTTTGAAAATAATCAAGAATTTGGAGGGATTTAGTAAAATAACTTTCATGTTAGTAAGTTGGTGTTTGGAATATAATTTCACAAAAAGTTCTTACATAAAATTATAATGGAAGGTTTAAATATAAATATAAACACTTGAAAACAAATGGGTTTTTTTTTTATCATAGAACCAGGGGCATTTTGTTTTATGGAGATGTAAATCTAGATGAAAATAGAAAGCAGAAATAGCAACCTCAGTGTCAAAGACAAACCACTGACCAAGTAATATAGGAAAGAAATGTACCTGCAAGAATTGCTCAAAACATGGTAAGCAGCGTGAACCAATTACTGGTTATAGCAAATGTCAGGTAGATTTGGGTATAGATTGCTTTCAACCACATCACAAAGTTTATTTTAATGATAGTAAATAAATTTTCAGATTTTTGACATTAAGGTTTGTCAGTTTTTTTATATGTATATTTTATAGTGTTTCTCTTTTTGGGGGGACTTTATTTCGCTATTTATTGTTTCTGTTACATTTTTCTAAAAGTTTTAAATTGTATTAAAACATTATATATTATATTCTCTCATGTAAACAAAATTATTTTTATAGGATCTTAAACAGCATTTATTCTATATTTATTGTTGAAAATTGTTATAGAAATTCATAAAACTGAAGCATTAGGAACTGATTATTTTGTGAATGTCTTAAAACATCAGCTTACTCTGCTATTCAGGCTTATGGGATTGTAAGGAGTTAACTTGAAGGAAATAAGCTTAACTAAGGCTCTAAATGCAAATATAAACAGAACTTAATTAAATATATCAACACCTGGCATGTTTCCATTAGCACATAATTATTTGACATTTTATGTCAATCAACACCTACCTCTTTCTCTGCCAACATATCTCTAAACTGCTTCATACGGATCTCCAAAGGTACAATAGCTCTCTGCCTTGCTGCTTGAACTTCCGCCTCTATAGCAGCTTCCTTACCAGCATCAATCTGTTTTATGGTGTCTCTCTTATCATCCAGTTTGTTTTCATCTTTGTCAATTCTGAAAACACACACAAACCATAATCCATTCAACTTCAAACTTTACACACATTAAAACTTTTATCACATCTACCACTGTACAATAAATACAATCTTCGAACCAATAAACGAGCCTCTATGTGGTCTCTTGACCGGTTAGAAATAGCAGCCAAATCACCATGGCGAATTGGAGTCGTTAGCGTGGCGGACAGAATGCACTGCAGTATTCGTTCGGACTCACTGCACTCTGAGTTAAAATTTTGTCGAGGTAAACTTTGCCTTGCATCCTTTCGGGGTAGATAAATAAAGTACCAGTCTAGGGTGGTGGAATGGCGGAATCGGAGCGTCAGATGAGATGCCTCGGGTTATTTATTCCGCCTCTTTGTGTTTTGAGTTCAAATCCCACTGTGGCCTACTTGGGTGGTAGACTTAATCTGTCACCTGGTTTAACACCACCACCTGGTTACCCCTGGGTGCCTTTAGTGGAGTCCATTCAGATCAGGTCTCTGGTTTGAGGATACCATCCTCCCTCCCTCCCAACAGTCTCAGAAGCCCTTAAAAATAGATGGGCACTGCCTTCCCTCCAGATTAAGCAGTGAAAGAAAAAAAAAAGGAGGTGTACATGATGTGGTCCTAGATACACTGTCTCGAGGAAAGACAGGATGATCATAGATGGAACACCTTTGATCATAGCTCAATCTGGGTTGACTTGGGGTTAAACAACAATAGCAACAATTTAATCCTAACACCTGTTAAATACTATATGATATAAAAATCTAAATGTAAGATTCAAATATTTTTCAATAGTGGTATATTAGAAACAAACTTTATATAAACTGAAAACGAAAAACTATTTAAAGTTTGAAACTTACTTCTTTTTCTTGGTAGCTGGTTCATCTTCATCTTCTTCATCTTTCTTTTCTGGGAAAATAGAACCAAATTCTATGATTAATTACTATAGTTCAAACCAAAGAAACCAGAGGGAGATAAAATAGATAAAATAGGACATTTAGTTTAGATGTTTAGGCTAACATTTTCAACAGTTGCAGAAGAATATGTTAAGCTTAATCAGGGCTCTATAGTCACGTCTTGGACATGACAACCTCTCTAGTGTTGGTGCCATGATAAACACACCCATAGGTGATAGGAAGGGCATCCATCCATAGAAACCAAGCCAAACGAAGCATACATGTGAGGCGTGGTCCCCCAACACGTCTAGGGGAGTGGTGTCTCCATTCACAATTGACACGGGCTAAAATCATCTGTCCAACCCATGCCAGCATGGAAAACGGATGTAAAATGAAGATGATGAATGTCAACTTGACAGGCATATACCACATCTAAAATCCTGGTTCTCTCTCTGTCAGTCAGCCAGACTGCATCTTTATGTACCCACTGATTGCACTGAATATGTAATATTAAGTTCCTACATACTACCTTCCTTGGTACTGAGATATTGTGCTTGCTTATATTAACTAGCATTTAGATCTTTGCTACACTAACCTTTAGGACTTTTGAACTAAAAACTCTTCCTCCAGATTTGAACATCTTCTGCAACTCCTTAATAGAATCCACGATGAAGACCAGGTCATCAGTAGATAAAAGTTGCGAAAGAATAACGCAGATTCAAAAGCTGATCCAAGTAGAAGGTAGATGTGGAAGAGGAAAACTAAGCAAGACATGGGTAGAAGTGGTGACACAAGATCTCAGCATGCTGAATCTCACTAAAGAGATGACAAAAGAACACGTCAAGTGGCAAGATGCTGTATTAGAGAGGACCCATCCAACCCATGCAAGCATGGAAAAGCGGACATAAAAATGATAATGATGAACCTTAAGTCCAGACAATACCATCATGTTCTTGTTTTCAAATTTTAGTCCATACAATTTTACTAAATTAAACTCATATTTTTAACACTAATATTAATGTTTATGATTTCAATAAAGAAACAATTTTGTCCACAACAAGTGAAATAACTTTTTTCTAATGATTCTGAGTTATAAGTCAGGGTATAATCATATTTCAGATATAGCATTTGTAAAAACTATGAGGATTCAAACATATTGTTCAATGTAAGGAGATATGAAGATATATCAAACTATGAGGATTCAAACATATTGTTCAATGTAAGGAGATATGAAGATATATCAAACTTCTTACTGGATCCTCATCCCCATCATTTTATGTCCGCTTTTTCGATGCTGGCAAGGGTTGGACGAATTTTGTTTTTTTGGAGCAGTATTCTACAGCCAGATGCCCTTCCTCTCACCAACCCTTTACATATTTTGTATGTAAGGTAGTTTTTCCACGAATCTTTAACTGTTAAACAGTTAATCTGCCGGCTGATCGTCATTCACAGGATGTAAACAACAATCACCGGTAAGACTTTGTGGAGACACACGCAAGCACACACGCACACAGACATATATATATATATATATATATATATGTATATATATACACGACAGGCTTCTACAGTTTCTGTCAACCAATTTCACTCACAAGGCATTGGTTAGACCAAGGCTATAGTAGAAGACATTTGCCCAAGGTGCCATGCAGTGGAGAGAGAACCCAGGACCACGTGGTTACAAAGCGAACTTCTTACCACACAGCCATATCTGCGCCTTTTGGATATGACACAAAATACATTTCAGTCAATGACAATTAGTGACATGCAAATTAACTGGACTAAATTATGTCAGAGGGGGGAAGAAGCAGCCTAAATGACTAAATATGCATATATTTACTTTTATCAGCTGGAGAGCCACCCGGAGGGCCTTGTAGCATTCGTTCAACATCTGCACGGCCAACAAGTCCTTCAGGTTTTTCCCAAACAGAAAGATGCTGACTAGGATTATAGAAGAAAACTCGGCCATCTCCAGTCCAAACAACACACCTGGAAATATAAAACATTAACATTTGAAAATAGAGAAATGTTTACAAATAAACAATTTCAACATTTACTGTAGCTGAAACTAACAAATGAAAAACATTGGCAAATTGAAGAAGAAAAAAGATTGATGTGTGTGTGTGTGTCTTTATATATACTCTTTTATTGGTTTCAGTCATTATACTGTGGCCATACTGGGGCACCACCTTGAGGGGTTAATCGATCAAATCAACCCCAGTACTTATTTTTAAATCTGGTACTTAATTCTATTGGCCCCTATTTGCCAAACTGCTAAATTACAGGACAGAAACAAATAAGTACATAAAGACAGAGAGACAAATGCATGCGTACACATACAACGGGCTTCGATAAAGTTTCTGACTACCAAATTCACTTACAAGGCATTGGTCAGCCCGAGGCTATAGTAGAAGACACTTGCCCAAGGTGCCACACAGTGAGACTGAACCCGAAACCACGTGGTTGCAAAGCGAACTCCTTAACCACACAGCCATGCCTGAACCACAGCCATGCCTTAACCACAGCTACGTTATCTATTCCCATAAAATCTTCATATCAGTATTGTATCTTCTCTAGACATAAGTCAGTCTGTCTCTGAAGTTCATATATGTTACATATACCACACTCAACATTCAATACTAATTATATATAAGATGGTACACCAAAACCAAACTCCAATATATGAATATGAAGATTAACAGTTGAAACAATATCTCAAACTTGTTGCTCCAGAACTAGAAATAAAGGGACCATACCACCAACAAGTTTGGATGTAGCAGACTATTTAGTATTTATATTAAAAAAATGTCTCTTCTTGGTAAAGGCATAGAAATTTGGCTCACAACCACATCATTCCAGGTTCAATTCCACTGCATGGCATCTTGAGCAAGTGTCTTTTGCCATAGCCTCAAGACAACTAAAGACTTGTGAGTGAAATTTGGTAGACAGAAACTGTGGAGAAAGCTGTCAGGTGTGTGTGTGTGTGTGTGTGTGTGTACATGCACGACTGTGTATATTGGTGTGGGATGAAGAAAAGTCTGTGTACAAATTTACCTTAGGGTATTAAGTTACATCCAGCTTATATACTTCTATGCTTGGGTTGACTTGCCTTTTATCCATTTCTAGCTCAATAAAATAAATACTGAGGGTCGATATAATCGAGTAAAACTTTTGAAGTGGGGCAGGTACCCAACCATGGCCATAGTTCAATGAATGAAACCAGTAAAAGAATAATTCCTGCTCCTACAATGTTATCTTTAAGGAAAAAAAAATATGGAGATTTGAAGAATATCCTCATTAGTCAGAGAATGGTTTTAAATTCCCTAGCTTTCACCAAATATGCTTCATATAATGCTTTTCTCAATTTGTTACATAAGCTCAATGTCATAGAACAGGAAACCTTTGAGTTATGGAATAATTTTGGTAATTTCTCTATGCTAGATTGACATAAGACTATGATTGAAAAAGTTAAAAGTTGTACTAAGAACTGCTGTTTCTCAGACATCGTATGTCTAACAAGGTTCAACATGTGGATGTTTTAAATAAAAGAACAATAGAAAAGTACAAAAATGGAGGAAGAAGATGAAGATTATGATGAATAAGATGATGATAGACTTAATTAAGAGATACACGTATGTATACGATATATAGTAAGAGAAGACTGCGTAACTATTAAGTGTCATGATGAGTTTCACTTAATAAGCACCAAGCCAGTTTTGTAAGCGAGAGAATAGAATAGTCAGATTTAAGGACAGTATATTATTGGTACTTATTTAATCCACCCTTCCACTAAAGACTAAAAAAAAGTAAACTTTAGCTTGAACTGAACTCAAGAGAATTAGGTAACAAAGTACATCATCATCGTTTTTACATCTGTTTTTCCATGCTGGTATGGATTGGATGAATTTTGTTTTTCGAGCAGTATTCTACAGCTGGATGCACTTCCTGTTGCCAACCCTTACATATTTTGTAAAAATTTGTTTTTCCACAAATCTTTAACCGTTGAACAGCTAATCTGCTGGCTCATTGTCATACACAGGATGTAAACAAACAATCACCAGTAGCTAAGCAATGTCAACAATGAAGACTTCATGGAGGCACATGCAAACACACACACACACATAGACACATATATATATATATATATATATATATATATATATGACAAGCTTCTATACAGTTTCTGTCTACCAATTTCACTCACAAGGCATTGGCCAGGCTGAAGCTGGAGTAGAAGACACCTACCCAAGGTGCCACACAGTGGGAGAAAACTCGAGACCACATGGTAACGTAGTGAACTTCTTACCACACAGTCATGCCTGTGCCTATTATATATTAAAATGTATTTAGTTCTGCACCTAGCCATATAGGCCATCTCTACTGCCATTCTCACTTACACAATGAAATCATTAAAAGATCGTTACTGTACTTACCATTTGGAGAATAATTGTCAGATATTTTTCCTGAGTCATCTTGAGAAAAATTTTTATCATTTTCAGAAAATAGCACATCCCAAGGTTCTTTTTTGTTGGAAAGGTCAAATTTATCTTTAGGAGAGCAGATTTTTCTTGGTGGACATGGAGATTTACATTTCACAGTACTAGATTTTTTTGACATGAGCAAAGAGAAACTGAGATCTTTGCTGTCGTCAGTAATTTGTCCAAGAGAACTAGTTAAAAGAAGGTGATGTTTTCTGGAAACAGGATGACCAGCACTGAGGGGAGGTGATAAAGGAGAAAGAGAAATGGATCTTTTTCTACCTCTGGACGTACATCGAGAAACAGGTGCTGAAGATGCAGTATCTTTTTTGCATAGGTTTTTGGATAAATTGCAGTCAGGAGAGCTATGTCTTGCTAATAAATCATTGTTGTTGCTTTGAGTTAATGGCTCCAAAGAAGATGAAGATGAATAATTATTAGAAGAGTCACATAATTCAATAGTACTGCTAAAATCGAAGATATGATTACCACATCCTTTCTCAACAGTCCCACTGTAGAATAACTTGTCATTGATGAACACTTTAATGAGATTCACACCAACGTTGAGGTTCTAATGAAAAGAGAAAATTAGAACTTAATAACAGTTTTCAGCCAAAAATGAATTTAATTGAAATTTAATTTGCAAGTAATCAAAAAAGATATTGAAATATTTCTCAACAACTTTTATTTAAGATTATATAAGACAGAATTATCTTCAACGTTTTAATTATAAACCAACAACCATTTCTTCCTAAGAAGCATTTATAAAATCCATTGTGTAACTATTGAAAACTCTCAAAAAAGCTTATTGAGAATTTAGTTACCATTAAAATGTTTAATACATAAATGACAGCATTATACATAAGTGTTTTAAACATACTTACAGCTTATAATTATACATGTTAAAGTTAATTTAACAAATAAAATCTCAGTTACAAAAGAAACATATAACAACAAGAAACAGCAAAATGAGTCAGTTGTTAGTCTATTTCTGACCCTTGCCTTGAAGCTCTATGGGTTAAATAGATTATTGGTTGAACTGTAAATGACTGTTCATCTCACTGTTGAGATTACCAAATTCAGAATTGCTAAGATGTGTGTGTGTGTGTGTGTGTGTGTGTGTGCGCGTGCGAGTGTGTGTCCTCAAACGATAGTAAGTGTTCTCGTGCGTGAAGAGATAAGTGTTCATTACCAAACAGGAACTAATTGTCTGAAAACATATATATAGTGAACCATGCAGTTGTTCAAACCACAAAGTACACACTTAAAAGAAAGAAAAAGGTAACTAAATGTGTTCTAACTGTTTCTGTTGTTAATTATTAATGTCTGTTAACTGTTAACATATTACTAAATCATTCTAAACCTAAATCTGCCATTCATATATTTTATTGTTTGATATATAGTTTTATATGCTGAGTCAACTGAACTGAAAGATTATTTTGAATATTAGTTTAATAACATTAGTTCAATATTTAGATGTACTAGTGCTGCTAGTGTTCAGTCCTGATCGAGCAAACATATGATCAAATGCATTCCTGCCGTGACCATTCCCTATTTTGAAGGGGTATGTAGGACTGGATTATTTTCTATTCGGAGCCTGTATGAGCCTATAAATGGCAAACATATGAGGAATGCTGGGTGAACGGAGAGAAGCTATTTCGAGGATTCCAAGAAAGAACGGTAGAATAGAATAGAATAGATTTTTGCTAATATTATTATTGTTTATTTATTTAGGTCTTTCTCTTCGTCTGTGTTCTGTTTTTAAGTTTTAGTATTATTATCTTTGACTGAGCGAACCGAAAACGAACACAGTTATAGCCTCCCTCGTTGGTCTGTGCCTCCTCATACGCTTCATATATATAATATCCTATAACATTATTCTGCTTGTTCCAACCTACCTTCATACACGTGTTTGAGTGTTACGCTTCAAACAACCTTAACCAAGGAACGAAATCAGAAACATAATCGAAATCTTTAACATAATGAAACAAGTTCGAGTGTTACAATTTCAGCAACCTTAAAGACTCCACTTAGCACATCTGCAACCACAATGCCAGTATAGTTAGGTAAAGACTTTACTCAACACATCTGCAACCATAACGTCAATCATTGTTAGGTAAAGACTCCACGCAACACATCTGCAACCGTAACGTCAATAACTGTTAGGTAAAGACTCCACTCAACTCATCTGCAACCACAACGTCAATAATAGTTAGGTAAAGACTCCACTCAACACATCTGCAACCATAATGTCAATATAGTTAGGTAAAGACTCCACTCAACACATCTGCAGCCACAACGTCAATAGTAGTTAGGTAAAGACTCCACTCAACACATCTGCAGCCACAACGTCAACAATTGTTAGGTAAAGACACCACTCAACACATCTGCAACCATAACGTCAGTATAGTTAGGTAAAGACTCCACTCAACACATCTGCAGCGACAACGTCAATAGTTGTTAGGTAAAGACTCCACTCAACACATCTGCAACCATAACGTCAATAATAGTTAGGTAAAGACACCACTCAACACATCTGCAACCATAACGTCAGTATAGTTAGGTAAAGACTCCCTCCACTCAACACATCTGCAACCACAACGTCAATAATAGTTAGCTAAAGACTCCACTCAACACATCTACAACCCCAATATCAATAATAGTTAGCTAAAGACTCCACTGAACATATCTACAACCACAAAGATGTAAGTTTGTTAATGTCATTTGGCTGCTATTCCAGCAGTTACTCTGGCTCTAATTCTATCGACTCTCTCTCTCTCTCTCTCTCTCTCTCTCTCTCTCTCTCTCTCTCTCTCTCTCTCTCTCTCTCTCTCTCTCTCTCTCTTTGAATCTCCCCAACCACCAGTAGTTGTTCCACTATCTCTCGTACATTGAGGAAAACCTATCCCCCTCCACTCTCTCTCTCTCTGAAGCCATCATCCTAGTAACTTCATTATACACAGCTCTTCCTCTTTCTCCCATTCCACCAACACTACCACCCCTGGCACAAATCGCTTGCGTACTGTCAGCGCCAGTTAGTATTATCACTTTCTCTTGCACTCCAAACACCTAATCACTTTTCCACCTTCACATCCAGCCTATTACCCATCCTCCCGACTGACCACTGCCTAGTCAAGGCAACACACTGTCTCACATCCTCCTACTGCACAGCAACTCCGGTCCCATTTGTTATTTTGTATTTCCTTTCGTCTATTTGGATGGCGGCTTCACAAGTTCTATGCTCATACTTAACATAGAAAGCAAATATACTTCTCCTCCTCCCAACCCATTCACAACAGATAATGATACCATTTTCTTAGACATGTTTCTCCGTATCTTTCACATAACCAAATCCAACGTCCCTCAAAACACCTACGGGGTTTAATCCAAGCTGCATTTTACCTACAACGAGGTCTATAATATTGTTTTCAACAGTTGAAGGAAGTCAGCAACCGTTACCAACTGAACTACCTTCCTTCACTTCCCCTGTCTTACCACCACATACAACACAGTTACTGAATGCGCAAATTTCTCTCATCAACACAATCCATCCTACAAGGCGATCGGTAAAAGAGTAAAAGAATAAAAGATTACCAAATTCTATAAAATCATTTATACATACATATGTAGCAGGAATATGGGCAGAGTTTGAAACACCAACTCGAATTTTGCCGGTATTTTTGATACTGTTTAGTGAGCTATGCTGCACATGCTACGAGTTACGTTTCCTCTGGCTTTCCATACTTTTCCTCATTTAGACACACGTGAGCAGGCTTTTGGCGCAAAATTTTGCTAATATTTTCTCTTGCGGACGTAGGGGAGAACAAAGCAAATTTGCATTGGCTAAACACGTGAACAATTTCAGCCAATCAAAACAGACGCTCTTAAACATTTGTCTGTAGCCTACTTTGTTCAACTTCTCATCTATAAAAAGATAGACGGTTCAGTTTTACAATAGACAGACAGATGGACACACAAGATACGGGTAGCAGCCATGCGTGAAATCTCTTTAGCATCTCCTACTCTGTCTCTTTCATTCACAAACTCACATAGTGTGGATAAATCTCTTCTCAACAAACAGAAATGCATCTACTCTTCTATCTTAACCAGTGGCGGTTCGTGACTTTAATTTGTGGGGGTGCTGCTTCAGAAAATTTTTAAAGAATTGTTTTAATATTGTGTAA
>JAOPJM010001291.1:11948503-11959983 GCA_027124095.1 Muusoctopus leioderma
TGTAAAATGTCATCAAAAAATCACTACTTCCCTTGGATTTGAAGATAGGCCCAAAAAAAGTACTATTTACCCCTACCCCTAATAAATGGCATGTCTTTGATAATCATTAAACTAATTTTTTAGCTATTGCAGGTGTACAGTATCCTGAGGTCAGCCTCGGAATATTTGCAAACTAAAATCCTAGTTTATCTTAGTGCCTGAAATATGGTAGAAAATGTGAAAGAGGTTTTAAAACATCTGGACTTTGAAAACATCATTAAAACAAGAAATTTCATTGAAACAGCAAATCAGATGTTGGTAAGTGAGGAAAGTGATTTTGCAATAGAGTCTGAATTCAGAAAAATAAGAACATCAGTAAAGAAACATATGCCTGGTGAACTCAATAAGAATGAAAAGATTGATGATCTAGTGGATTGCTATATCATGGAAGTGTTTTGTCGAGTGATCGACTAAATCCCCACAAGTATTGGTGAACGGTTTTCAGACAACTGTGAAATTGTGTTTTGATCCATGCCATTTCAAAGAAGTGTTTGCTTTGCCATTTCCGTATCCTATATAAATATTCATTGCATGCATCTGTATACTTGAATTTGTTCTTAGCTTAGAAATATCTTTTAATCCTGTCATTTACTCAAGTCAGTTGTGAACACTCGTCCAGTAAGTTAACAATAGTAAAAACTTGATTACACTCCATGCTATCAAATGAGATACGTGAAACTTTTATACTGATGAACATCAAAAAACATTTACTTGCTGAAATTTCTGTGGATGATACTATTCCTTTTCTTGTGAAAAACTCAACAGTTTTCTAGATTGCTTTCTGTCAAAGTAATTTATGCTTTATGAGATATACAAATTGTTTGTTTTATGATTAATATTTTAATTTGTATAGTATCTATATTATTTAACATTAATAAATAAAATGTTGAGGAAATATAGCATATTATTTGCCTACTTTAAACCATTGTTTTTATTTGATTCCTTTACTAAATTTTAGGATTAGGTGAGCCCTTTTCATGTTTACCTGGTAGAAATTTGATAAAAGGCATTCAGCCGCATCCAGGCTATCTTTTTATTTTCAGACTGTATATCTAGGTCTAGATTATATAATGTACCCTTTAATATTTAAGATGATAGGATGTGATTCAAGAGAGATGTTGCTGCTCTATCTTGCAGGTCAAGTGACCATGTAGAGGCTCCCTCTTTATCTCAGAGTTTTCAGACTTGGCAACTGTACGTGGTGATGAGGGTGGAGACAGAGAATTTAGGAGAACTTTTGTTGAGTGTGGAGACGATAAAATTCCTAGAAGTACATATTCTTAAATTCTACTCAGGGAGCTGTACCATGGGAAAGTGCTGACCACTACTAATCTGACATCGGTCAAACAGAGGGTGGATTGCAGCATCTGTTCATTTCTGTAATGTTTCTGGTCTTATAGTGGAACTGTGTTAGCATTGACCAATATTTTCTTGAATACTTGAAACTAATCAATACTGCTGTCATTGGGATGTTTCAAAAGCATGTTTATAGAGATTTACTCAAGTATATAGGACATTTTAAAAAAATCTTTTGAGGTTATTACGCAGAGGTAAAACAAAATCCTTATAGAATATGTATAAAGCTTTCAATTCCTTTACCAAATTATCAATTATGACCTTGTATGAAGCATGTTTTGTATATGGAATATTCATTTAACAACTAAATGACTGTTCCTCTAAGTTTGGAAAGGAACAAGATATGGAGTAATTTGAGAAATAGGTATGGTTTACAGCCGTGATGGCAAACCTTTGTAGCACAATGTATTGAAATTTTAATTTCTAGTCATGTTATTAGAGTGTCACTTACCTGTATACATGTATTTTAGTTTTAGGTAAATGCTTTTGCAGGGAGATTTTTTTTTTCCAAAGGCCATCGCGTGTCACTGCTGACACACATGCCATAGGTACATGGAGAACAACTGGGAATGAATAATTGTTTCTAATTTAGGCACAAGGCCAACAATCCCCAGTACTTGACTGGTACTTTATTTTATCGACCTCGGAAGGATGAAAGGCAAAGTTGACCTCGGCGAGATTTGAACTCAAAAACTGGGAATGAATAATGAGAAGAAAGAGCTGTGCATGTGGTGAATATGAAAGAAACGTGGTTAGACGAATATAGTAGATAATCTATGTAGTTGTAATTTTAAGGTCCACTTAAGCGAAGTAAAGTTCTATGTTGGAATGACCAGAACAGAGAAATGGAATACAAATGAACAGGTATAAATGACCAGGCATGGAAAACATGTTAAGTGGATTCTGCTTTAATTCGATATAACAGTAATATTATATAAGGTTGTTATAAATCAATATTATATAAGGCTTCATCATCAAGTTAGGTGACAAGAATACTTCCAACTTAAACTATAAGCCATTATTATTTCATTTTTTTTTTTGCTAATTGAAAATAAATGATAGACAAACATACACTCTTCATTTCTATTTTATTCTTTCTATCAAAAAAATAGAAAATAAAAAAATGAAAAAAATTATGGTTGTCAAAATTTACAGCAGGTAAGAAGAAACTTTGGGTTTTAGTGAAATAATATACTAAACACGAATAAGTTGACATGTTGGTACTTGACTTAGTTATATTTCGTTTTCAATCAATCGAACCAGCTTGGTTTCGAGTTTGGATCGATTTACTACAGATTATATAAAAAGTAGAAACACAAAAATTCTAACGTAGAAAGAACTGAAGCGACCGGTTCAGGTGTGTCTGGAAATCACTGAAGTTAGTCTCCTATTGAAAATTACCGTCTGCTTCACTCAGTTATCTCAGACAAAATCAATGAACACATACAAAACAAAAATAAATAAATAAATAAAATGAGAAAAAATCTGTAGGCGATCAATTTGTTGTTAACTAGCGAATGTTATCTATTGAAAATAAGTAATATTATGAACGAAATATTTGATGATAATGTAGTAAGCTATCAATAACGTTTTTCATATTGTCGTGTTTTTTTACTATATCAGATCAAATTACTACTTTTGCAATACAATGACTATATCGAAACCCTATGGATGGATTCGTAGTACCTTCTGGGCTGTTAAAACAATGATTTACACACGTTTACACATCGTTACTAAGGCTTCTTCAATTTTTCTTCTGCAGTAATTTCTAAGTTAAGAAACTATTTATCTCCCATAAAAAATCAATTCAGCATCAATATCAGATGGTGAATTAGCAGAAACAGTAGGGAACCGGATTAAAGATTTTACAGTATTTGGTTTCATCCCTCTAAGTTCCGAGTTCAAATACCGCTAGGGTCGACCTTGCTTTTTATTTCCACGGAGTCGATAAACAAATAAAAATAAAATAAAAAAGCAGGTTCTGGGGAACGATTCAATCAATTGTAACCGCGTCTGCAACAAATATGTCTTTATATAAGAAATCTTTATAATTCTCACATAGGAATGGAAGCAGACAAAGATTTATAGAGAAGTGTATTTTCCCAGAACATTAATGATTATATATATTATATATTATATATATATATATATATAATGAGAAGAACTAACCAGGAGAGGAACTCGAGTTTCGAAACTGCCTCGCCGAGAGCTTAGTTATAATGATCGCTAATAATCCTTGTTGCTAACGCCTGTAGCCAAAGAACTCATGACACATTAAGAAAGTAGTAGTACTAACAAGACATTTATTAATTATATTTTTTTTAATCATTCTCTTAGTGTAAAAGTATGAAATAATTATATTACAACAATAAATGTCCTAATAGTTAATAGCAAAATAAACCAGTTCATAAATTAAATTAAATAAAACAAAAAATATAAATTCCAAATAGAGTCAAGTCGATTATTCAACAGGGGAATGTGACAGTAAAACTTTGAATTCTCAACTTGGGTTGGCCCATCTACAGGTAGAAGGAATAAAATTTCTTTAAAAAAAACAGCTTTTATTGCTATTCTTTGTTCATTAAATTCTTGGGGTTTTTATTTTTAATATTATTATTTTTTTTGGCATGATGATATAATGTAAAAGACAATAATATGATGCGGTGAGAATGTAGTATACGAAATATATATGGAGAGAGAGAGGGAGAGATAAGAACAAAAATAATAACAGCGAATGAAAAAGCTTAAGAAACTTCGTGAAGAAATGAATGAAAAGTTTGTCTCGTTACTTACTCTCCATTTGTGAGAATTTTGAGTTCGAATATTTATTTCCGAAATGGGTGGCACCTCCACTTGTTTCTCACATCAAAAGGAAAATTTCCGTAGCACCAGACAAGTAGAGACACATTGGGGTACGGCTATTTTAAATGTGTGTATCAACATAAACAGAACTAACGCTGATAATAGCAACAGGAGAAACTATAAGAAGCCACAGATCACCGGTGACATATTTTTCAACGTTCCTCGTAATAAAATTTTTCACATGTTCTTATGTACCAACCATTTATTATTATTTCGTTTTAACACTATTTATCTCTGCTTTATATACATATTTTTTCCAACTATATCGGGAGATTAATGTTTATTTTCGCTTTGAAAACATTTTTGTTATTTCATTCAATGTGATAACTCATTTTCTTTACGATGGGTAAAAGATATTTTGATCACCGCCAAACGAACGTAACAAGAACGTGTTGAGTTCAAACCCACCAGCTAAACGTAACAAGATTCCTGATATTAACTACAAACCAGTGGTGTTGATGTTTCTTAGAAAAAAAGCAGGTATTGTTTTATGGTCATGAAACTCTAAATTATTAGTTGTCAATGCTTAAGAAGCCGCTCTGTTGTAGATATGAGATTTTATCTTAGTATTCTCCCATGTTAATCGTATAAACACGATTTTTATATTGATTTGGAAACTATAACATTTGATTCGAACCTTCGAACGATACAGAAAATTATGGAAACTGAAGTTAAACAAGATTTCAAGGAACATTTCAAACCCAGCCTTCTTTTAAGGTAAATAATATTTCATTTATTTAATGATCGGTATCAGTTATATATGCGCACGTGTTTAAAATCCTATAAATCATTACTAAAAGTTATTTTTATTTTCATTTTAACTTTTTAATATGTAATCTTTATATGTATATATAGGCTCTAAAAGCCTCAGCGTTACTATTCGTGTTACTTAATGCAACGTTTCTCAAAGTGGGTTCCGAGGGGTTCCACGAAAAAATTCTGGAGTTATGCGAGATAAAGTGTCTTAATAAAATTTTAAAAGATTTTATTTTATAAAAAAAAAATGATATTCACAATTTTCAAATAAATTCTCTCTATAACAATTTCTGCTTCATTTAATGTCTTAATTCAAATTGGGTCGCGGTGGTTGTCTGTAAAATATAGTTATGGGTTTCGTGATTTTTTGGAAAATTGTATAAGGGTTCCGTGACAAAATAAGTTTGAGAACCACTGGCTTAATGCACTGATTTGGATGTAATTCTTGAAAGGAACGAACCTTGTTTTAATAGATTTTAGGGCGAGTTTGGTTTATTCTGCGAGTGATATATTCTGCTGCTGTACTGCGTCATATACACTGCCGGTGAGTTAAATTTTGAAGAAATTGTTTAAACCGTCCTTAAAATTCAGTTACCTTAATGCTGGATTTTGAAGGTATACAGGTATTGAATGAATTGTAAATATAGTTAGAATCAAATATATATCTACTTGTAGAAATAAATCACCTTTTAATCACACGCTGGGGTCTCGGTAGTAATGTCATGAGGTTGTAGAGAATTATAAATTCAGTCCATAATAAACAAAACATTTGACACTGGTTTTATTTACATTCGCTACTGGTTGATGAATCAATGTAGCTGAGACAAGTTATATTTAAGTTGCAAGTGGGTCTGCATGTTGTGTGCTACCCGCAAGTAAATCTGCAGGATGTGTGTGCTCTATACAAGTGAGTCTGTAGAAAAGCTTGTGCATGCAATCTGTCAAATGTGGCAGAAGCTGTAATGGCTGTGGCTGTAAGTTGTTGCATCCAACTGGTCGTATGTTGCATAACTATATGAGTGTATATAGTTGCTTCTGTACAGTGTTGAGAAGAAAGTATACATACTGGCAAAAAGTTCAGCAGCATTCATGGAAACTGTTGGTTATGAAAAGGCTGGGTACCTGAGCTGTTGCTAAAGGGCAGTCTGTTGAGTGCACAGTTCTTGTGTGAGCTCGGCTGCAGCTCTGCTATTGGAGGTATGATCATTGAGCTGGTTACACTGTACACTAGTACAGTGTAACTTAGTACTCCATCTCTGGGATGTGTTAACTGGCCCTGCCACTGTGGTCTGGCCCGCATGCCCAACAACTGCTATCAACAATTCCAGTTGGTAAGCTTCTCTACAATACCTCATCTACATCCCTCTTCCTAACAGCAATGCTCATTAATATTGCATCAGTCTAAGTCACCAGTTGGTCCAAATGGTGTAGACGTAGGCATGTCTTTTGACAAAGTTGGTGCACTAGCTGATTGAGCAGATGAACAGCTGTTGCAGCAGATGAACAGCTGATTGAGCAGATGAACAGCTGTTGCACCAGCTGATTGATCCAAAAGGTGATAAGCAATGCTGTTGACGCCAGCCTGTCAGGACGTTTTACAGTTGTTAACAAATGCACACTGCAAATTTGTGGATTCACATTTGAGTCACTAGCATGCCCTGAATATGACAACATGAGATATTCACTTCAAAGTTGTTGTTGTTGTAGTTTAGCCCCAGGTCACCAGTGATCAATGTAGTCCCTAATATACAAGAAGACCATCCCGTCTTCTTGTATATTAAAGACTACATTGTCCAATGTGTATGCATTTGAGGGAGATTTGGCTGATATTTCTAGCAAGTTGAATGATCTCGTACAGGCTTGCTCTGTCATTGGCTCAGTGTCATGGGATCTTTACTGTTAGTGTTTGTATTTGATATACATTTCTATTTGTATATATTTTATATGAGCTAACAAAAGAAGGAGTAATTTTGTTTCCTAATCCCAAGGATCAATAGGGCAATGCCTATCTCCAGTTTCCAAGATGATGAACAAATGAAACAAATCTGCCCCATGGCTAGGATACTGGTCTATCATTGGCAACTTTTCTCCACTAGAGAAATTGAACTCAGTACTGCAAGACAAAAAAAGTGTCATCAATTTGACAGTGCTACCATTACTTACAGCAGTGAACTATATCATATGTAGTAGATTCTTAAGAGTTAAATGGACTCGACCAATGAGAGTTAAGTATTTTAACCACAGACATTAACTCTTAACTATAAGACACAGTTCCACACGGTACTGCATCATCAAATTGATACAAATCGTTGAATTATATATATATATGGTGAAAGTGAATCATTTTTGTGTGAAAACACCTCAAGCACCTGTGTTTCTTCCTTGTAAATTTTATAATAAATAAGCTGCAAAACCCATTTTTAGACATTTTCTACTGAGTGATTAGAGGAATTAGAAAATTGTTAACAGGATGTTAAGAGTTAACATAGTGCAGGTGACAGAATACAAACTGCCAACCCTTTTCACTGGTAGAGCATTACCCTATAAACTTGGACATTCATAAGACCAATTTTAAATCTCGCTGAAATCAAATATCTTAATATTTCTCTCGGTTGTCTTTCTTTTTTCTTTCTTCAATAATTACCACTAGATCTTGTTGGTTAGTCTGAGGATAAAGGGTTTCAGTGGTTTGATCAGTTAGAAGGATTGTTTATTTTGAATTCTGGGTTAATTTTTTGTTGGAAAATGTTGGCAAAGCTTTAGTTTGAGAGTGATGCAGTTCTAGAGAGGAATGTCTGGATAAGAAGGTTAGCATATGTCTAGGAAGTGAGGCAATGTGAGTATTAAAAGTGTAATAACTATGTTTAAATAGTGTTGTGTAAGAAGTACATATTTTTTATAGTGGAATTATTATAAGTGAGTAAGATATCCACCTGTTGGGTGAGTGCCTGTGTGAAATAGGTTCATCATCATAAAACCTTTAGGTTGGGAGTAATCTTAAGGTGTTCCCCCTGATCTACCGTTCCTCCTTAGAGACAATTTATTTCCATGTCAGCTGTATTTTTTGGCCACATGTTCAGCATTGTTAATGGTTATATTTAGATGCTGCAGTTATTTTTGGGGAGCTCTTTTGTGCACTTTCCATTCTAGTAACCCACTGCTTTTTGTGCTAGAAAGAGGGCAATAATCTCTTCAATAATCTACTTTTCTTTATCTGTTGAGATTCAGATATTTTTTTACAGAAGTTTGAATTACACATTTTTTGTTTTTGTATATTATTAAAATGGTTCTCTTCTTTACTGGAGAAGCATCAGGAGCCAAAGGGTTAATATGACTGTTTTACATTTATTTTCCTATGCTTTCATGAGTGGAATAACTTTTCTTTTAGTAATTGCCCTTTCTACTGCTCACAATGCTATTGTGAAGTAGGTGTGAAATCTGCCTTTGTCACTCAATCTGGAGCAAGAAGAGTTATGTACCTTGCACAGAGCACAACGTATAGTAACATGAGCATGTAATAGGCCATCATATTCGTTACCATATTTCTGGTGAAATACACTGCTTATGATTTTCAATTAATTTTAAAAATAATCAATCTGGAGGGATTTGATAAAATAGCTAACTTTGTCGTTATTAAGTTGGTGTTTGGTACATAACTTAACAAAAAGTTCTTACATAAAATCATAATGGAAGGTTTAAATTTAAATTCGAACACTATAAAACAAACGTTTTTTTTGGTTTATTTTTTTTTTTTATCATATAGCCAAGGGTGGTTTAGTATCATTGTGTGTCGTTACAATTTGCATTAAATCTTGACAAATCTTTACTCTGCTCCATGTAGATATATCCATAAATCATTTAGATTCCGCTAATCTTCCATTATTTGTTTGCATGAAATGATGATACAAACCATCACCTAAGGAAGTACAGAGATTTGGATTATAAAGTGTTAAAATCAAGGATGGTAACTGCTGCAGAATGTTATGATTTCAACAAGTGAAATCATAACATTTGTAAAACCAGTAATTCAAATTCTGACCTTTTTTTTTTTTTAGATAAACATTTATTCTCAAATTTCTTTGCAAAGATAATTAAGCCTCAGTGGAAATCATCATCAAGAAAACAATATCAGCTGCAGTAGCAGCAACTGCAGATTACCATTTGTTTTTGCATGGTTTTGATAAGTTTGCATCACTAGCCTTACCCATCCTTCATCTTCTGCAGCTGTGTTTGTTCTGTACCACCAGCCTACAACCATTTATTTTACCTAAATCATCCATGTGTAATAACTGACTTAACCAACACAGTTGTCTCTCTTACATGCACCAGTTAACCAAACTGCTCATTTATTTTCTCTTTCCTGTTCTTAATCTGTTCTGCTCTTTGCTTAGCTGTTCAAAGGACATTCACCACATGGTAATTGAGGCAGAGCATTTTTATATACAACTTATTGAGAGAAGCAAGATATATCCAGTACCTTGTATAGGCATGTACTAGGTGCAGACATGGCTGTATGGTTAAGAAGTAGGCTTTGCAACTACATGATTTAAGATTCAATCCATGCATGGCACCTTGGGCAAGTGTCTTCTACCATAGCCTTAGGTTGACCAAAGCTTTATGAGGGAAATTTGGTAGACAGAAACTGTATAGAATCCTGCCAGAGAGGCTGTTCCTTTTCTTGCATAGTAGACTTAACCTGTCGCTCAGTTTAACATCACCACCTGACCCTCAGATGCTTTTAGCAGAGTCCACTCTGTTACCAGCATTCGGGTCAGGTCTCCAGTCTGAGGATAACTTGCTCTTTTCTTCCAACCAGTCTTGGAGACTCTGAAAAGAGTCAAGGGTGCTGCCTTTCTTCGTCCGACTAAGTAAAAAAATAAATAAAAAGTCATATCAGATTACCAAAGGGTGAAGGATACAGTGTATGGCTTTTTAACTGAGTGGCTTATACCCTGTCCAATTAGCCATTGTGATGTATTTTTTTGTATTCACTGACATGTATACATCAATAGTTAAGAAAAGACAAAGATCATCGCATACTGGCATCATCAGCTAAAAGAATAAAGAACAAAGAACCCGTACTCTGAAACTTTGTTTGAAATTAGTAATCATTTCACAACATTTCTAAAATGATCTACCAAGTATAAACTTTTGGTTCTATTAAATTCCTTTTTTTGTCTTAAATTGTTCTCTCCCAAATATTTAACAATTCTAAAATTCCAATTAATCTGAGCAAGCTTGACCAGATGAATAAAAATTCCAATATATTCCTGAATACCATCAGCAATCCAAAGAATTCGATCCAGATGGATCATGGCTTCAAGGAAAGAAACTTTACATGATTTATCCCACCAAGAAGTCATGACTATCATGAAAAAAAATATAATCTATTACATTTTTTCCACTTATTTTCTAAAGGTTTAAATCAGGGGTGGGCAACCTTTTTCGAGAAGGGGGCCGCATGGGACATGGCTCATCATCAGGCGGGCCGCACTACTAAACAAATTCAAGGTAATTTTAAAATTAGGCGGGTCATTCAGAAAGCACCGCAGGCCGCAGTTTGCCCATGACTGGTTTAAATCAATTACTTGAAGAAGACTTAACTAATGATATGAATTTTGTTTTAGATATTATGTATGTATGTATGTAAATATCATCGTGACGTATCTATCTATGCATGTATATATCATCATGATGTATGTATATAAATAAATATGTAATCTTTTTAACAGTGCTGAGCAGTTGTTACATCAATTCAAAACACTTGGTAAAAGTATTCCACCAAAAGGAGGCGCCAAAGATTTCAAACCAGATGGATCATGGCTCCAAGGAAAGAAACTTGACATGCATTATTCCACCAAGGAGACTTTACTTGCTGAACACAGAGTAGAAAGATTGTAAGTCATTTAGTTGAATGAAGTAATTTACTCTTTTACTTGTCTCAGTCATTCGACTGCAGCCATTCTGGGGCACTGCCTTGAAAGATATAGATTCGATATGAATTCCTTCCTTCCTTAAGCCCTAAACTCCTGGTCGAGTCATAGGGACACTGTCGTGACCAACGGGCTTTTTTTTTAATCTGGCAAAGCCCATCCCTCCCCAGGTCTGACCACAGCCAATTTCTTCCAGAAAGAGAGAGAGATAGAAATCTACCCCAGTAATGGACTGGTACTTTATTTAGCGACCCCGAAAGGATGAAAGGCAAAGTTGACCTGGCAAGATTTGAACTCAGAGCGTAGAGAGCTGGAATGAATTCCACAAAGCATTCTATCTAATGCCCTAAGGATTCGGCCAATTCTTGTTCATTTTGGCTTTTGGTTTGCTAGTATATATATATCATCATCATCATCATCGTTTTATGTCCGTTTTCCATGCTGGCATGGGTTGGATGGGTGATTTCGGCCTGCATCGATTTCTCATTGGAGTCACCACTCTCCCAGACGGGTCGGCGGCCCACGTCTTGCTCG
>JAOPJM010001291.1:12048458-12061215 GCA_027124095.1 Muusoctopus leioderma
ATACATACATACATACATACATACATACATACATACATACATACATACATACATACATACATACATACGTACACACAATCACGTGTGCATATAGCATACACACACATGCACAAAGTAATCACACACAAACACATTCAGGTACTAAAGAGACATGTATACCCTTAACATGAGTGCAAGTATATCCACACATATTCACAAATCCCTGGAACTGTCTTTACTCAAACAAAAAAGTATTGGCACTTTGTTAGGGACCGGCTTGCAATTACTCTTTTACTTGTTTCAGTGATTTGACTGCGGTCATGCTGGGGCACCGCCTTGGAGGTTGATCAGATCGACCCCAGTACTTATTCTGCAAAGAACTTAAATAAATCTCACAGAAAACATAGATGCACACATACATTTGTATATACGTAGAGGAAAAGACGGGAAGAGAAGAAGCAGGTTAATTAACAATAGAAGTAGGAGAGGAAGGAAGGGTGTGAGTAAATTAAACGTTGATAAAAAAAAATTGAAAGATCGAAAAATGATATCCAAGTCGAGAGATATGGTTATAAATATACAGATATATATATAAGTAGCAACAGCGGTGCTGAGATATATATTACTTGATTGTTCGATCTATCGATTGAAAGAAAGAATGACATGGATAAGGAAGAAAAGGGTGCAAGTATGTGTGACTAAGAGAGAGAGAAATTTGGAGAAAGAGATAAGAATTGAAAGTAAGGAGAGGGGGAGAGAGAGAACGATAGAGATGGACGAAGGAGAGAAAAAAGAGAGATGTGTATTGAATGTAAGAACAAGAGAGATAGACAGATAGTTGAAAAATAGTGTGAGAGAAAGCAAAATGGAAGAATGGAAGGACAGATGAAGAGGGTAACTGAGAGAGAAAGAAGAGGGAGACTTAGCTAGATAACGAAGCTACCTTAAAAATATAAATTATAAAAGGTCATCTGACAATGAAGAAAAAATAACTGACATGGTGGTTGTCTCGGGGGGGGGAAAACAACACATACACACACACAAAAACAAAGAGCGGTGATGGGGGTGTATGTTTGTGGTGATGTATTCCGTGTTGGTCTTTTGAACGCAGACACGCAGACTCCAGACTAATTACTGACATAGAAATGTTGGGAGAATAGCAGAAACTTGTCCTTTTTTCCTAAACTGTACCAAATAGAAAAACAATCACCAGCGCCATCCTACCCAGTATCCAAACAGCCATCAAAAGTCGCCAATTACAGATCCACTAACATACTGAGTAAATCGTATGATATAGCCAAGGATGCTTTTATGCATTTTATTAATACTTGCCCTTAAATATAAGCAAGGGCATTGCAAGTATATGATCTTAAATGCGAGAAAATGTTCAATCTAAACGTCTGTTTTTTGTTTTATGTTTACCTGAGTGGAAGTAGGATTCCTACTTTTATTTTAACAACATAATGTTTTAGTTGTGGACTGTCTACATTTTGGGTAATCTAATGAAAATGCTAACCTCGTTCAGTTAATTTCTACACGAAAATAGAGAAAGACATCACTTCAAATCTCAAATCTCATTGTATCACCTCGTATCATCAACACGAGAAGGATGAAAGTTTAACTCAAATCTGAAATGTCTCAAACCCTATCTAGATTTCTGGCAGTTAGTCTAGCAGGAAAATAAGTTTCAATAGCAAGGAAGCAATGACCAGAGATTTTAAAATATACATTTGAGACTGTTTTGGGAAAGGTGTGAAATGATAGTTTGTAAAGGTAAAAGGAATCGTATAGACTTCACATCTTTCGTCAGCCGGTAATCCATTACGTGCTATTGATATTCTCTAATCAATTTCAAGAATATTTTTTTTGTACGGAGTGAGTACATTCGATTAAATTGATTACATTATATTAGCTGTACTTATTTTAACGACCTTGTTTAAATGACAAGCTAAGTGAATTCCGGCAGGATTTGAACTCAGAAACCTATGGTACCAAACTAGTTAGAGTAAAATATCCATTACAGCCTTCTACTGCGTTCACACATTTCTCACCTATATATCTGATGTTTGTGTTCCTAAATAAGAAATGAATATTGAAAGACAATGATCAGAATTTATTTTTATTGCTTGACACTAAGTGGAGTCACTCAGATTTCGAAGGCTTTCATTTATCTTGCACACTGTTGTCAATTATATCAGCAACGGCCATCTCAAATAGTGTTCTATAGTTTCGGGAATATTGTTTTCATTCTGTAAATGATGGCACTGAATTGAAATAGTTTTATTTCAAATATACTATTTCATAAATAAGCTATGAAGATTTTGAAGAAGAGGTTTGGGAATACTCCTGGTTGTGATATTCATAGAGACAATAGTGGCACTACTATTTGTTGTGATAAAAGGTTGCTTGAAACGAATGACACATCTCACTTGCAATTTCTTCTTCATATTCTGGCATAAAATAAATGCTGTAAGATGAAGGCCTAGAGAGGAATTAACATATATTATAGCCAGATAATCTAACACAAGCGAATCAAAAAAACTAAGTCTTCGGTAACGCAACAGTATTAAAAATAAAATTGTTTTAATCTCCGTATGATATTATGATGTCTACATGTTGCGAATCGAGAAAAGATATGATGATACAGTTTCCATTTGTCTTGTCTATGCAACACAAGAAGATTTGAGCACAGCACTGCAATCTGACGAAGCACTCGTCATTTATAGTGAACTTGCTGCTTAAAGTAAATAATCCTTTCTCGTGTCATCTATTTACATCTAGGTGAACTGGACTATTAAGTATTAAACAGTTTTGCTACGGACACCGTGTTGATGTCCGTCTGATAGGCCATCACCTTATGGACTAGTCAACTATGATTCTCCCTTGTTAGATAAACTACACCTAAATGCAGTTTTAAATATAACCACTAAAACTCAAGAGGGTTAGTTGTAGTCTGTGTCAGCAACACTCAAGTCAGCAAAAAATGAAGATTTGAAGCATGTTAGTGTCCCAAGAGAGAAATAATATTTCCGTTGGGCAAGATTTACTGGAGACTTGTTTTCATGTGTGTTTCTCTCCTTTAAAATTTCGGCGAATGCAATGTTATTACCCTCGATATCACTGTCCAAGCATGAGAACATCTTAGCTATGTTGCCCGCATACAGACTCCATCCGTTTCTCAACTCTTTGATCGGAAGTTCTCTGTCTATCCCAACGTGCGGTTATGACACCCACACTCTTCCTTATGTGCACTAATAACCAGCTGACTGTTACTTCTAATCACCAACCCACCTTCTCACTCTTTTATGCAGATGTTACTCCTCACTTTCCGCACACAAGAGTTATCCTATTTACTTTAGACACCTCATACTAGACTTGCACTGTTTCAAAGAACATATAACTCAAGAACACCCCCCAATGAGAACATGACCGCCTAGTCTCCTTCAACCACATCAAGACACTACACATATCAAGGAAACATTATAGTATTACATTCTTCCATGCACGAACAACACACAACTAAAGCTCTGAAAGTCCCTACAAATTCTAGGCCTCACAATCTCTGATGATCCTTCATGGCGAACTCACATATATAAAATTTCCACAATTATATCGCCATTGGAAGTATTCCTCTTCAGATTCAGAAAATAATTCTGCTCTCATCAGTTGCTGACCATCTACAAGGCTTAAGTGTGGCTTACATCAGAATACTGCTCACATATGTGTGATGGTACTGCTGCTACACACACACACATACAAACATTGCAAGCCGTATCCAAAAGAAGGCCATCTCCGTTAACTAGCAAAGACTCACTCACCAGTAACATTACAACGTCTAGCTTACAGACGCGCGGTTTCTTCTCCCAGTCTCTTATATCGCCCCTACCCCCCGCTTCTGTTTCTCTGAGCTAGCAGTTGCGTACCAACTCCACTCAGGCCCATCTGACACATCTCTTGTTAACCACGCACTAAACATTTTATCCAATTCTTCCTCTAAAGAATTGCAACTCTTTGAAATGCTCTCCTAGTTTACATTTTTTCTTACTGGCATCAACCCACAGATGTTCAAGACTAGCATTAACTCTTAACATCCTGTTGAAAATTTTCTAAATCCTCTAATGATTGAGCAGAAAATGCCTAAAAACGGTTTATTTACAGCTTATTTATTATGAAATTTACAGGTAAGAAACACAGGTGCTTGAGGTGTTTTCACACAAAAGTAGTTCATTTTCACCATAGATATACTTCAATGATTCATGTCAATATGATGATGCAATACTGTGTGGAACTGTGTCCTACAGGATGTTATGAGTTAAGCACATTAACTGCATCGATTTCACGAGACTGGGATGATTAGCAAAAGTCATGGGTGCCTTCCTCCAAGTAAAAAAGGAAACAAAAACAAGCCAACGAGTGAGCCTTTACAAGGATACATTGCATAGTGCAGTCCTAGAGACATTATGTCTGAAAAACAAAAGACAGACCTGGTTGGAACGTCTTTGATCATGATCCTGCTTGATCAGAGCTGACCTTGGGATCAACAACAACAGCAGCATAATACAGAAATAAAAGATTGAAGCAATGTCCTCGAAAGGTCCACTGTTATCTTCTTGATACACTAACATACATCAAATTTTGCTTTTCACTAAATGTAATTTGATTTTAGGCGGCGAATTGGTTGAGTCAGAGTGTCGGATAGAATGCTTTGCAGTATTTGTTCTGGCTCACTGAGTTCAAATTCCGCTGAGGTCAACTTAGCTTTTCATATGTTCGGTATCGATAAAGTACCAATTCAGTAGTGGGGTCGACTTCTCTTTCTTTCTCTCCCTCTCTCTTTCTCTCTAGAAGAAATCAGCTGTAATCAGATCTGGACAGGGATGGGCTCCGCCAAGTTTAACATGTCACTACGGCACCCCTACGACTCCCATCAGGAGTTGAAGGCCGAAGAAAAGGACAGTTTGATTTTGTTCTGTTGAATATCGATTTCTAGCATAGGCACGCCACACATTTCAGGTGGGGGGAACAGTCGATCATATGACCCTAGTGCTTGGCTAGAACTTATTTTATCAACTCCGGAAGGATGATAGGCAAAGTCGAACTTAGAAAGTAAAATGACGCAACTAAATAAGACAAGGCATTATTATGTTCAACACCCTACCGATTCCGCTAACCGTTCTGTTGAATATTGAAGTCTACCACATCAACGAGAATCGCTATTTGAAACTAGTAAAATAGAAATCTTTAAAATATTGTTTACCTATACACTAGGCGGTCGGGTGAGTCGATAGCATATTGGACAACCGGCCCATGAATTTGGCTGTGTGTTATGTCCAAGGTTAAGAAACTTAACTCACAGTGGGCGAGTCTATCTAATTCTAAGTAGGTAGCAAAGGGTGTAATAATTCACCGTTGAAAACAGCGATGCTGTTGTGGAATTGACAAATGATTCATTGGCTTGTCATACTGAGTTTAGTTCCTCTCACAGAAGAAAAAAAACGAAGCTATTTGTGATAGGTTGATTCTCCGTCGGTCTCGACGATGAGCGTTCAGTTGCTCGACCAACTGAATTCCTAATCTTGAAATTAATGTATGAGTGGCTGAGTATTGCATAGAGACGTGTACCCTTAACGCAATTCTCAGGTCCAATCAGCGTCGTGACTCAAGGTGACAAGGCTGGACATTTGAATTACACGTACATTCCAGAGAGAAAGAGAGAGAAGAATCGATCCTCAGTACTTTAGTTATCGACCCCGAAAGGATAAAAGGTTAAGTTGGCATCGGCAGGATTTGAAATCAAAGCGTAGAGAGCCAGAACGAATACCACAATGCATTCTATCCGACGCTCTAATGATTCTGCCAATTCGCTGCCTTCAATTTGCGATCGACCAGCGTACTATTTAGAGAGTGATTTATTTCTCACCCGCTTAATTAAGGCAAACCGGAGATAAGGTTCAGCCTTTTGCAGTTCCATGATTCGGAAAGGATTAGCAGACAAGTGTGGGAAGTGAGTTACTTTTTACATCGGCTAGGCTTTAGCTAATTGAACCCACTTCCTTGCGATGTGTGCTTCCTTTGGTTGTGTGACGTGTTGATTGTCATGTTAGGCTAACACTCATTTAATCTTTGGCTCATTCAAGCATTCAATTTCCATCACGTGTCGGATATAAACGTTGATAAGGGAAATTGCATACACGTGTCTTTGCTTATGGTTCTCTCTCTTTCTCTCATTTCAATACTCATGCTGTCGGAAGTTGTCTACATCATTTTCCCCAAACACTGCAGTTTTGTTATTATCACAGCAAGGAAGCGAAGCAAGCACAATCAATTTGGTATACAAGTAGGGGGTCCTTTCTTTACATTCACTTCTGCCACCCAGTAGGCATGGCACTGAATGTATTCGAGTGAATAGGATTTGGATCTTCATAATATAAATGTTATCCACAGGATGGCCGTAGTCCAATGACTGAAGGCAGTAAGAGAAAAATAAAAGAAGAATGTGGTAATGTTAATGGAGAATATTTTTACCATGTCGAGGAATAGTGCAAGGTTTTCTGTCTTGTAATACAAACATTTCTATAGTAAGTGAGATTATCATAAAAAAGCTGGACGTTGTAATATTAATTTCTAGCATTGGCACAAAGCCACACATTTTGGGGGGAAGACATAGTCGATAAAATCGACACCAATAGTTGACTGGCACTTTATTTTATAAACCCGTAAGGATGGAAAGCAAAATTTACCTCGGCAGGATTTGAACTCAGAATATATAAATTTTGATATTTATATTTCAGTATTTAATTCTGAGTTTAATTTTGGCAGAGTCCAATTTGCCTTTCATCTTTCTGGGTTCGATAAGATCGACTCTGCCCTCTCCCCAAAATGGGTAACCTTATTCCAATGCTAGAAACCATTTATTTATTAATTATCAACATAATTGTAAATGCTACATTTTAAAAACGACTTATGATAGTATTTTTTCTTCGGCATTTAGTTCCCTAGCCAAAATTCTGAGTTCAAATCTCAGTGGGTGCTAACTTTGCCCTTCGATGCTCAAGAGTCAATACAATATTTGAGACTCGTTAAATGACCACATTCCTCTCCCAATATTTATGCTAGAAATAACTGCCAAATCTCCTTCAAATCAGACGCTACTGTATTAAAAAAGATAGGATACATTAGATAATGTAGTCCTGGATATACTACGCCTGAAAAATAAAGGGATAGACATGGCTTGAATGCCTATGATCAAAAGTTTTCTGAACCAGAGTTAATATGGGTCAAATAACAACAGAAAACATATTTATCACTATTTGGTTATAATGCAGCCTGTTCGTAGCGGTGTTAGAGGCGAGAATAAATACCTTAATGTTCCAATTCTCGTTCTCTCTATGCTCGAAGTTCAACTCCTGCCAGAGTTGACTGTCCTCTGTGCTCGATAACATAAGAACTAGTAATATACTAAAATCGATTCTGTCGATCATACAGAATTCATTTACTCTCTATAGTTTTCGATTATATATATATATCCTACAATGGCTTGCAGATAAATAACATGACTCTAGGACTTAATCCATAGTTCGCTTTAACACCACCACCACCTGCCCTTTGGGTTCCTTTATCTTAGCTCCACTCTGTGGCAAACATTCGGACCTGGTTTCCAGTCTGAGGAAAACTTCTTTTCTTTATACCAGTGACGGAAACCCTGACTAGGGTCATGAGCGTTGCTCTTCCTCCACTGACGAAGCTGTTAAAAAAGTGTGAATTGGAATGATTTTTCTCTAACATTGATTTTCTACCTCGTATTGGACAACTAAACCACAAGAACTAGTTTACTACTGATGAATACGTAAAAATTCATATTCCACCAAACTAAACGAATGCTTGGCTAATATCCAATCATATAACACGAATATATTCATACATATGTAAATACACATCTATTTATTCATCATACTATTTATATTTTTGATATCAATAAATATAACTTTTTAGTTCTGTATATCTTTTCTCTGGTGTAGTCGATATTCAATGAGAAAAGCTTCATATATTGTTAGTTCATTTGTTGCTCAAGAAAACGGTTACAGATTTATTTATATGGTAGAAGAACTGAGTTAGTACAACAATTATACCTTTTTCAAATAGCTGTGTGTAGGAATCGAAACCAAATACAGACTCGGTATACCGAGAAAATAGTTTTATTCTATAGAGTCCGCCACATTATTTTATGACTGCTTGACTGTAAGGATGAATGAAAGAAAGAGACATAAAAAAGGAAAGATGAAAGAAAAGAGAAAACAGATAGAAAGAAAGAATAAAATAAATAAAAAGTAGAACAAAAAAGAAAAGAACAAATCAAAAGCAATGGTAACAAGAAACACACACACACACACAAAATGACAATAGTCTAAGCCTTAGATATTTCATGATGTTCCCACTTTCTCATTCCTGTTCTCATTGTCATTTCCGGTTTTTCTGAGACACATCCAGGATAATAGATTGGAGAGAGAGAGAGAGAAAAAACGCTAAGAATTTATTAGTGGTTCACTAAATAAATGTGTTCTGTATAACCTAACGACAGGTTGAGCTCTGGGAGTGATTCTTCTTCAAGATCCTTACACTCCACTTGTTAAGCGATGAATCGGAACATTTCTTTACTGAGACATGTCACTTACAAAGTCGGTCTATTACTGATTGTAGAAAAAGGGGTAGAAAGTGTTATTGCTATCCCTCCTAAAGACAGATTTATTATGGTCACCTTCAAATTATTCTTTTTCTTTATTTCCGTGCTGTATTGCACATCAGTCAGTCTTTGGATGTCTCTAGTAGCATATCAGTTTTTCTACAAGATGTGTTGTGGCTAGCTCCTCACTCAACCCTTCTCTATTTCTGGAGAAAGGGATGCTGTGAGTGGTCCCCCACGACCATTCTCACAGCACAACGTGGCTGAATTCGAGGGCGAGAGAGAAAGGAGAAAGAGAGAGAGAGAAGAATCGACTAAAGTACTTGACTGGTACTTCATCAATATCCCGGAAGGATGAAAAGCAAAGTTGGACTCAATGGAATTTGAACTCAGAGTGCAGAAAGTAGGAACAAATACCGCAAGACATTCTATCTATCGCTCTATCGACTTTGCTAAATTACCGCTTACCCTTCAAATTATACTTCATAATAAAACATTTGTTGTTGTCGTTGATGTTTAGCCCCAGGTCAGCCACGATCGTGCATATTTATGATCAAACGACTTCCAACCGTGACTATCTCGTCGTTTTCATTATCAGGGACTTCATTGTCAAATGTGTTCTTCCTTTTTTAAGAGGGTGTGGTGGGATTTGACAGAAATTTTGCTGCTATTTCTAGCAGGTCGAGGGACCACATACAAGATCCATCGTTGGATCGTAGTAAAACATTTGAATTCAATATCAAAGATGAGTCTCTCTATAATTTGTTAGGGTATGCATAGAAAGGTCGGTGCTTCGGTTGAGTTTTTGTTAGGTTTTTGAATTGTTATATTTTGCCCAATTTCCAGATTTGTTGGTGTTTAGCAATTTTAATATGAATAGGTGTAGTTGTTTAAGGTCTGTTCAAACCGAGCAGACCTATGATCAGACGTTGCAGCCGTAACTGGCCATCGTAACTATTTAGTCATAGTGTATCAAGATCTATATTAAAAATGTGTCTTTTCTTTTTTTCAAAGACCGTCTTAAAATTGATACATTGGGTAATGTTGTCCTGGCTTCCCTGCATATAGGAAAAAGATGGGATGGTCACAGGACAACAACTATAACAAATCAGTATATAACAATAGAATAACAGGGACATGCAAGAACCGAACTTGCCGTGAAATATAAGTAATACTAATGGATCTTAACATAGGCACAAATCCACACACATTGGGAAAGGGTGTAGTTGATGTTATCGACCCAGTTTTTGAATGGTACTTATTTTATTGATAGAAAGATAAGAGGCAAGACAAAAAGCAAAGTCGACACCGGCCGGATTTGAACACAGAACGTAAACCAAAGACCAGGTTTGAGGAGGACTACTTGGCTGCTATTTATAGCAGGTTGAACAGAAGGAAGGCCACATTGAATAATGTAGTTTAGATATCATCATTATCTTGGAACATAGGATCTCCATAGGCTCTCCATAGCAGTCTTCCAACGCGTTCTGTCTTGTGCTTTCTTTTCACTTAGTTCTCCCTATCATCCCTGTCATCTTCAATTCCTGTTCTGCCGATCCCCGCCAGGTGATCCTCGGGTGTCTTGCTTTCCTTTTCCTCTCTGGGTTCCTATCCAAGGCTTGCCTCTCTAAACATACCTCTAGTCTAGATATGCTATATAAAAAACGGAAAGAAAAAAAATAGACGGCATGGTCATGGCCGGAACGCCTTTGATTATAGGTCTGTTCGATCAGGGCTGACATAGTGTTATACAACAACCACAATTAAAATTCGAGTAATCGTCTGCGTCGGCAAAATTCAGTCCAAAATAGTTTTAAAATTAGAATACGTTCGTGTGTTGTGAAGGGAAGATAATTGTAATGTTTCGAGCAGGACTATTTTTTCCCCCGACGAAAAGAACTGCCCTGAAAGTTACAATCCTCATCTCCTCACGGTACACGAATTTTATTATTCTTCATAGTCTTCCTAGTCACTGATATATGTTGTTCTACAACATCCTACTTTGATAGTCATTGCTTCACATATGTTATCTCACAGCATTCTCATAAAATCTTAGTTTTGTTGAGGGTGATAAGGGGAGCAGGCTTTCTTACAAACAAACCATAAAATAGCTTTGAAAGCTATTACTTGGTCGGTTAAGTAAGGAGTTGGATGGTTGACTGAAAGAAGAACAAAGATTCTTATTCTGTCACTAGTGCTGCGCTGTATTATAAGCTAAACGACATTTAACTCGCAAATGTTCAATTAGATGTACATAGGTATCATAAAGAAGTACAGTTCACGGTTGTAATTAATGTGTGGAGTGCAATGCTTTGCAAACGGTGCGTCACGGAACATTAGTGTGCTGCAAGATGTAGCTAGGTGCGTCGTGAAAACAAATTTATATTTTAAAAATGTGGAAAATACAAACTGAAAATCTAAATATAAAGTCATGATAACTATACTGCATTTAAGTAAGTACTTAATCATTTTCTGTCATTTAAATTATTTATAGGCTAAAATATATAAATACCATTTTGAATACATTTTTTAAAAACTTTATGCAAAAAGGGTATCAAAATATTTTTATTTGCTATAAAGTGCGCCGGGAGTTTAAAAAAAAATGTTTGCGAACCACTGGTGTAGGAGTATTATTTATCAAAAGTTTTGCTGGATTGTTATGCTGGTTTCAAATCTCTCATGAGTGCCGCTTGAGGTGAAATGGTGTCTGCCAAGCTGTCTTGCTCTATACACACTGTAATATATATCGTTATCAACACAATACAAACAGTAAGTACGAGCCAACGAGGGAGCCTCTATGTGATTGCTCGAACGCCTAGAAATAGCAGCCAAATCTCCCTCAAAATCACTCCCTACCGTCTTAAAATGATACATTGGGTAATGTTGTCCTGGCTTCCCTGCATATACGAAAAAGATGGGATGGTCACAGGACAACAACTATAACAAATAAGTATATAACAATAGAATAACAGGGACATGCAAGAACCGAACTTGCCGTGAAATATAAGTAATACTAATGGATCCTAACATAGGCACAAAGCCGCACACATTGGGAAAGGGTGGAGTTGATGTTATCGACCCCAGTTCTTGAATGGTACTTATTTTATTGATAGAAAGATAAGAGGCAAGACAAAAAGCAAAGTCGACTCCGGCTGGATTTGAACACAGAGCGTAAACCAAAGACCACAGTGCATTTTGTGTGTGTGTACACATATATATTGTTAGAAGCTGAAACTTCTTGAATTGTAACTTTGAGTTTCACGTTATCGATTATTCAAACGATTGTTACAGGGTAGCAGCGTGGTAATATACAAGTAAAAATATTCGCAAACCTGGCTTCGGTGACATTCTGATCAAATTGGATCAATTGAAAGCTTTCGGTAGGGTCGGCTGTCCTTAGTGAAGCCGGTTTCGGTCCCGTTTTTAGAGGCTGGATCGCTTTAATGAACAGCGAGAGAGCCGTTTCGGCATATGTAGATGACAACAGCGTAATCGTGTCGAAGACCACGGAGGTTGAGGTGGTCAGTGCAATACTAAAGGAATACGAGGCGATGACAGGAGCAACATTTAACATGGACAAGTCGGTGGGCTTGCCGTCGGCACCTGGAGAGACAAGTGTATTCGACTGGCTAGCAACGTGTGGTGCTGGCCGACGGCCAGTTATGTTGTTTGGGGTCTGGTTCGGTCCGGACTTCCAGGTGGAACTGGGACAAGTTTACGAGCTGGGAAGCCAGTATCACTCAGAAATGAGCTTATAAGAAGCTATCCCTAAAAGGTTGGGTGGAGATAGTGAACGCGTACATCACCTCCGTCATATATTACTGCCTGACCATCGTGACTTACCCCAGTTTCAATCTGACCAGATTTGAGCGTCTGCTTTTTGGTTTCTTGTGAAAGGGACGCGTTCCACTGGTCAGGCGGTCCATCTTCTTCCAGTACCCTACACAAAGAGAGCTCGGTATACCGTGACTGATGATGTGTAGACATCCGCTGAGGATGCGGCATATACAAAGATTCCTGAACGGTGACCACATCGGTCACCTTTTGTCAGACACGTTTGATGATGGCAACAATGATATTGATTTTCTGTCTTATATA
>JAOPJM010001291.1:12067267-12082568 GCA_027124095.1 Muusoctopus leioderma
ATATATAGAAAAGTGCTCTCGCACGAAACTCTAGGCCCTTGAGTCACTGATATAGCTTTACAGGTATAAATAAATTATATATATATACGAGAATTACTAAAAACCTTTGTTTCTTTATTTAAAAAAGAAAAAGAAACCAGATAGAAATCGCCAAACTAAAGGCAAAAAAGTTATGAGTCAAAGCAGCCTGGGACATAGTAATCAGAGTAAGTTATTTACCTGCAACAACAACAACAACCAGCCGCCTTAGAGAGCAACTGACAACTTACCTGTAGCTGATTATTCTAGCAGCAGGTGAAGGACGTCACCAGCGCCATCCGGGTGTTTACAATTTTTCGAAGTGGACAATCGGAAAGACATTTTTATCCGAGACCCTTAGAACTAAGGGTAGCTAGTTCCTTTTTGTACACATTATATTCGCCCTCCTGAATCATGATTGCTAATCTATGTATGAGAAGGGGTCATCTGGTATATTTAACAGTACTGTTGTTGGGTAAGTTTATTTCTCTCACTGTTGCTGGTTGTTAATTCAAGATGGATGATATCTTTAAGACACAAACCTATAAAAGTCTATTACTTACTTTTTAAAAAATAACTTTATACACCCACCTTCCGACGTGTTGATATATAATTAAAACAAAAGACACTAGATTAATTGTATTACTCTTGCCTTTATCGTTTTCGTGCTTTTCATTTTTTTTGCGCATTTATTTTAATTGAAGCGATATATATATATATATATCGCTTCAATTAAAATAAATATATATATATATATATAATGAGAACAAATTTGTAGTCAAATATCTTTAGGATATGAAAGCAGTCGTGTATAGCCTGTTGAGTGGAGTTAATAGTTACTGACTTGTCCCAACCCAACCTTACGTATGTTATTGCTTTACGTGAACTTGCCTTTAATTCATTGTATATTTATATATAATTCTAATGAATTGTATATATGTGTATGTTCTTCACATCTCCAGTTTTTACTGAAGACTATTAATCGAGAATAAAATAACCAATTCGTTGTGTTTATATACATTTCACCTACTTAGGTTAGAATTTAATCATGCCACACCTGTAGAACTTCTGACCTAATTTCGTTTTTTTTTTTTTTTCCCTAAATTTCATAATCTCATCTAAATAATGTCTGTTTGTATCATTTTCATGTATTTAGGTATCTATTTGACTTATTTTAAAACAGTTTATTATGATGATAAACTCTTAAATAATGTATTTTACCTATTGAACGCATTTAATCAAAGAAAACCGGAAGTGAGTGTTAGCTACCATTAAGAACAATCTCTTGCTTTCATACATATTTTCCCTTATGAATACTAAATAAGATTTATTGTTTAATGTATAAATTGATAATTTGCTTCTTATAGAAGAGTTAATTGTTGGAAATATTAGTATTTGTTTAAAGGTTACTTATATAGTAGACAAATGGGTGCAGATATTTATTCCTTGACAGCACCATACATTGAATATATTTTGGATAGTTTGTCATTAGCTAGCATCTGTGAACCGTTAACAGTTTATTTATTACTTGATGAAATGAATATTCGTTTTGTTGTACATGCCAACTGTTAAAATGAGCAAGAAAACAACATTTTTATGAACATTGATAAAACTTCCTATTCCACTAATTTTAACTGTAAAACACCGAAAGCCACAGCACACTCACCTCAGAAGATTTGCTTATATATTTATCGGTTGTGATAGTAACAACATCCAACCCGTGGAGTTTGTGACCCACGGATTATATATATATATATGGAGATGCTTCATATAACTGTTAACTCAAAAGCGAATACTAACTGAAAACAGAATGAAATACAAACACGAACGTCATTAAATTTTCTAAACGAACAAACATTAATGCTTCAAATATATTTAATAATAATAATGTTTTTTAAGTATAAAATATGTAATTGTATAAAATGTATATTTAACAAGAATAATTGTGTTTGGTTCAATATAGTGACAAAACAAAAAACATGCATGTAACTCTCAAAAATGATTTAGTAGAGTCACTATTCACTATATTGGATCACTATATTCACTATATTTGTTTCTTAGAAAATTTAATGACGTTCGTGTTTGTATTGTATTATGGTCTCTATTTTCTTCTGATTCTACGGTCGTTATATATACATATATATATATGTGTGTCTTGTTTTAAGTCTTATGATATTAAGAGAACATTATTATTGAATTTAAAGCAGTCTTTTTAATATGTAAAGAACAAAGTTCAATGTTTGGGAATTGTAGTTAGATATTGTGACCATCAAAGAAAGAATCCAGCAAGGTCTTTCGGAAAATAAACAGCCAGGTCTTTCTATAATTTCTATGATGTTAAAGTACTGGAATACTGACCATTTGATCATAAGTTCAAACCTGATTACAGACCTTATGTTGTGTCCCTGGCCAAAGAATATAACTCTGCTTTATTTTGTCTTAGACATATTTCACAGTTGTATAATTAACATTAAGAATGGGAATCTAGTTGCGATAAAAACCAAAGCATCCATCCCAGCTCAGTAAAATGGATAGTACAACAGCAAAAAAAACAAAACAAAAAAAAACAGTGCCTAATATGTAAAAAAAAATGCATTCAACATGTCTAAAGTCAATGCATGATGCTCGTATTGACAAGGCTGAAATTTTTCCTGCACAGGGAGCTCAATTATATAAACTAAGTACTATGCTAAAATGTGTATATTCTTGATAAGAAATAAGCTGAGTATGGTTCATTAGATAAATGATGTGTCTAAAAATTAGAATGAGCTCAGATATGGAAAGATGATTGGAAATGGGTGGGGAAAAGAGTATTATTTGTTTGATATTAAAAAAAAAGAGGCAATGTGAAGCAAGATAGAAATGATTTTTTTTTAAATCATCAAATGGCGAAATGCAAATATAGTATCTGCTGAGAATAATACAACATTTTTGGGGAGAAACAAAAAAAAAAAGATAAGGCTAAGTATGGATGACCGAAGATTTACTGAAATGGATATAATGGGAACTGCTACTAAATCTTTTGTCTAAGCTAAACAAATGTGGAAACAAAACAAAAAAATATGTATTGGTTTCATATGCATAAATCATAAAAATGATTTATTTTTTGAAAGTGCAAATAGCTTTTAGAAATAAAGGGATAAATAAGAAAACAGTGATGGAGGTGGTCAGTTTAAAAAAAAGAAAACAGTTGTGGAAGTCAATAGGTTTCTAAAGATCAGTCTCTAAGGAAGTCACAAACTAGATATTTCATTGATATTCTTATATACGCAGCTACATTACTCCAGCAGACAACTGGCTATATTTCCTTAAAGAATCTGTATTACTAACAACATGATCATCTTTATATCATTTCCATATTGGTAGGAGTTGGACAATTCTGCAACACATTTTCTTTCCATGTATATCACTCCTATCCCCTATGTAGCTCAGTTTAATTACTACATCTGAAGATTTTGTTGCCTATATCTACCTCTACTAATTCATGGTATTTTTTCTCATCTATCACAACTTACTTGGATATTTATCAATGTCTTTTTTACCCAGTGACTTCCTTAGCTCATGTTTGTTCAACCTATTTCATGTTCACAAATCCACATCAAAAGTAATTTAATCAATTCATCCCTCTGTAGTGACTGCACTAGCTCTGTCTTCATTAACTGTCTTTCAATGTCATATAATCTCTAATACATAGATACATCTGGAAAGGGAAGGAATAGCATAAGATATTGAGAATTCAAGCCGCTCTATGGAGAAATCTTTTGAAACCTGTTTCAAATAAATTAGATGTTCTTATGAATTTCCCATGATGTTTTAATTGAAAGTGCATTTGCACCCCAGCCTACACATATTTTATACCATATCCAAGGAAAGGCTATCCACCATTGGAAGGAATCTCTACGTGGTCGCTCAACCTACTAGAAATTGTACTGTAAGTTATTTCATATGCCAGGAGTGAAGCACATTTTCTACTAAGGGTAGTAGGCATAGAATTAGTGGAGCTGCTGCCAATTAGCTGATATGAAATACCAAAGGGTTTGTTGGTTAAAGTTGTTGTACAATAGTATATTGAAGTGGAGTGAGCTCTGTTCCATAAGATAATCTGATCACTGTCTAAATATCAGATGATCTTATGAACACAGTGATTGTGACAGAGTAGAGGTTGAGTTTTGAGATTAAGAAAGGAACAAACTAGTGACAAACACTAGCAAAGTAAGAGAGAGCTAGAAGCAATTGTAGTCATCAAGGATGGGAACTTGAGAAAGAGAGTGAGGGACTCTTGAAATGGATGTCTTCATTGTGAGACAAGAGATGATCAAACTACTAATGGCTGAAGGAGTGTAGAAGGCAATTGAATTTGGGGAAATTGTATAGAGATAGGCTTTCATCCAGAGTAACTGTAAATCAGTGTTGCTAAGGTCCAGGTGAAAGATGAAAGGTAAGGGAAATTAATTCAATGTGAGTGCAGACTCTGCTTTCTAGTAAGAGGTTAGTGCATCAGGCAAAGACAGATAGTGAGAAATTGGCATCTTACAAATTGTTAAAATGTATGACTTGTATATTAGAAAAAGGTAGGTGAGGTCAAGGTTGGAGCAGAGTCCATAAATGGTTGTATAGAAAAAGAGACTTGTTCAGTGGATTTATTGTAGTTTCTTGTACAATTTCTCAGAATTTTCAAGTAGAATGTGTTGTGATGGATGTTGGAAAAGGAAACCAAAGACTCATGGATTGCCATTAACCATTTTGTTTATGCTCACAAGAAAATAAGAAGCCCTTATTTTCCTGTACTTGCTAATGAATCAGACCAGTTGTGATCAAAGGGATAACAGGAAATGGAATTTTGTCTAACAAATGATGGAGAAGCTTTCCGATCATAGGTTCAAGCCCATAACTATCTGCTGGGAAATGTATTCCTGACAGTCATTGATACTAATGTGGTGGAAAGGAATTGTTGTTTAGCCCAAGGTCAATTCTGAAGGAACAAACCTATGATCAAAGCTGTGACCATCCTGTCTTTTTAGGGGTATGTTGGACTACATTATCTAACATGTTCTTTCCTTATATAAGACTGTAGTGTGTGATTTGAAGGAGATTGTGGTACTATTTCTAGTAGTTTTCTATTGATCATGTTTTAGCTTTTCTTATAAACCCTTAAACTATTATTGCTTTTATATATATTATCCATGTGAATCAAGTTCTATAAATCAGTTAATTGGTATTTTTGCATGCATGTCATCATCATTTTCACATCCATGTTTCCATGCTGGCATGGGTTGAATGGTGATTTTTTGAGGCAGTATTTTACGGCCAGATGCTCTTCCTGTCACCAACCATACTTATATTATTTTTAAGTATGGGAATTATACCTCTAAGCACCCAGACATATTGTTATATGGATAACGTAAAAAAATGTCACTGGCCACCTAAGCAAATAAGTGTCAAGCATTGACAAACACACACATATATATATATATATATGCGACTGGCTTCACTCTTAGTTTCTGTCTACCAATTTCACTCACGAGGTATTGGTCAGCTCGAGGCTATAGTAGAAGACACTTGCCCAAGGTACCATGCAGTAGACTAGATGCCGAATCACATGGTTACAAAGTGAACTTCTTAACCACACAGCCATGTCTGTATAAGGCCACAAATTTCTGGGAAAGGGACAGTCAACTCAGTCGAACCCACTACTTGACTGGTACTTATTGACCTTCAGAAAGAGGAAAGACAAAGTTGACATTGTTGAATTCAGACTGTGAGATATTTTGATTGGTACACTACTTAATTTGCCATCCACCAATGCCATCATTATTATTACATATGAATAATATTAATAATTTCTTACATAGGCACAAGGTCAGAAATTTGGAGTAGGAGGAAACAGTGTATTAAATTTACTCCAGTACTTAACTGGTACTTTATTTTATCGACCTTGGAATGAAGACAAGAAAATCTGCCCTCAGCGGGATATGTGTCAATGTATATTGTTTTATGGGTGTGTATATGCATGGCATGTGTATATATATATATGTATGACCTATGCCAGCATGGAAAACGGACTTAAAATGATGATGATATATATATATATATCATCATCATTGCCCTTCCTGAAACCAACCATACTGATTCATTATGGGAATCACAACACTGAATCACTGAACAGCCGTACATCTGGTTATTAGGGACATAAACAAATGTCACCGGTCGGTCTCAGCAATAAAAAGCGTCAAGCGATGACACACACTCACACATATATATATATATATATACATATATGACAGGCTTTTACAGTTTCCGTCTACCAAATTCACTCACAAGGCATTGGTCGGCCCGAGGCTATAGTAGAAGACACTTACCCAAGGTGCCACGCAGTGGGACTGAACCCGAAATCATGTGGTTGCGAAGCAAACTCCTTAACTACACAGCCATCTGCGCCTATATATATAATTTATGCATGCCCATTATTGTTGTTTCTTTAGCGTGTCTATTATCTACAGTCTCTCATTGTATTTTGTTTATATTTAAAATAAGCAACTATTTGTTGGAGATATAGGGTATATCAAGCTAACCATTTCAGATAGTTTCTATTTTCCAGTGAAAAATCAAGCTCAATGAATTTCAAATTATGTATTTAACCTTAGCAAATTTCTGTATACACCATAGATAGTCCCTGACAAAATAGTGTGTTTACTGGTTATTGTTTTGTTCATTCTGTAGCATGAAATATCAAGTTGTTTTCTGGCAGAAGTTGAACTGAAAGCTTGGGACACTTGATTTAGTACTGTACCTACTTAGCTGTCCATTATAAATGTTGCTGTTACTATTATGACTTTGTTTTACTGCTATGCACTTGACAGTGTCTGTTTTGTGTTTTCATACATGGGAATTTGAGTGAGAGAAATTTGAGGAAAGAGCTTATCAGCCTTAATCAATAGTCCTATGGTCTTTCAAGCTGTGAATTAAATACTTTTCATTCACCATCTCTAAGTTATCTGTAAAATACTTTATATTTAATATTAATAATAATAAATATCTTCTGATGAAATTACAGAGCTCAAGTTGAAAATGTAAATATTGGTCAGATGACACTATCTCCTTAGATTAGTATAAATCTTTTCCTTAGGGAATGCAATTACCAACTATTACAGTGTTAACTTTCCTGTTGGTGGTGGGTGTCACAGAAATTGAGATATTATCCTATTAAATGCTAATCTTAGGCTTGAGTGTGAAAAGTCAACTTATCATTTATCCATTAAGGTTTCCATAGTGACAAATCAACTGGTAGAGTAAGAACATCCTAACTTTTATATCAACTATAATCACCAGTTAATTTCTTTTATTTTATTTTTATATTTTGATTTACTGTTGTTGGTAAGTTAACCAACTGGGAATAAGTTTGTTGTAATACAGGGTGCTGAAATATCATTGATGAAGATGTTAAGTTTTGTATTAAAATATTTTTCTTAAAGGACATTGTGAAATCAGATTTAGCAACAATGATGTTGTGTATTTTTCTAGTTCTTCTGTCAAGAAGTCTTTGTATTAAATCTTTCTTAATTCAGTATATAGTCTTGTATTTTTTCTTTTTTTACTGTTTATTCAGAGGATGAGGCCAGTAGCCATGATATTTTTCAGGGCCTCTGAGACTGGTGGGAAGAAGTTATCCTCAAATTGATTCTCTCAATGCATCCAAGAACTAGGTAGTGGTGTTAAGCCAGGCAATGGAAACAGTCTTCCACCCAATACTTAGTTGGGGAAATAAAAATCAGTGGCCTTCCTGCTTATATTGTAGAAGTTAGGTGGCTTCTTGCAGTGGAATTAAGATTTAGGTGTCATACTATCAGGTTGATGAACTGCTTAGAATCATTCTTTCTACATATAATTTTTTTAATTCCTTCTACTGAATTGAAATTATTCCACACTAACTGCATGCATCAGTTCTATGTATTTCCATAATGGTCTCTGCCTAACGTTCCAAGAATGCAAAACCCCACTTCATATGCAACTTGCACTGATTGTCATGCTGTGTCCAAAACTATTCCACAGAATGAAAGAATCTATAACTCTCTCTCTCGTCCACTAAAACATGGCATATATTTTAAACTAAATCTCTAAAGCAGCTCTTAAGTATTTGACCAAATGTTGCAGATGTCGGTTTTGTTAGACCTGTGACCATAGGCATTCTAGTTATGATCATCCCATCATTTTGTATATCAGGGACTACATTGTTCAATGTATCCTTATTTAAGATGGTAGGGTGTGATTTGACTGCTATTTCTGGGAGGTCAAGTTACCATGTAGATGCTCCCTAATATATGCACTGTGACTAATGTGAAGGCTGATTTACTGTATCATCATGGCCAGTGACCACTGTGAAGCTAAGCAATCTTGCCAACAGTACCAAAGCACTGACCATTGTTTAACCTGACTACCAGGTATGGCCTCAGTTGCATTTATTTATATTGTTAATAGGGATATTAAATAGGAGTGTGACAAAGTTATCTACTTGGGAAGAAAATACTTTTTAAGCAAAAGTAGAAATATTATCATAAGCACAATATAGTGAGATAGAGTTTACTAAGAAAAAAGAAAGACTTTTTTCGTAATATTGACTTGGATGTTTTGGGGGGGAGAACCGTCTATGATTTGGAAATAATATTCCATAATGAAGTGTATTTGGGCCTTGTAGATTAGCTGCTGCTGAGAATTAAATTAGTTTTGGGTAATGGACAAAAATTTGAGACCAGATTCAGGTTTAGCAATGCTAAGGATATGTGATTGCTAGGAAAGGTCACTGGAGTGAGCAATTTTTTAATAAATATCTGTAGTAAGTGTGATCTTTGAGTATGTACGTTGTTCACAAGGAACTGGCTTGTAATTTTTTTCTTTAAAATATCTTTTACATTTTACTTTAGTTGCAAGATACATCTTTTGGATGCTCTGGGACGCATTATCTATGATGGCCCTGAAGTCCGTAGAGGTTTCTGGTCTTTCAACATCAGACCCCCTCACTAAATTGGCCAGGCTGGGGTTGATCAAGTCCCGGCTTGCATCCCAGCAGTAACAAGCCACGGATCTGCCCTCTTTATCCAAAGCCATGTAGTAGCTTTCTCTGCGGCTTTAGTGATGGAACGTTTGCCCCCTCCAACTTTGCTGCACCGGTGATTCCAAGCCCAGCCTCTGGCAATCCCCCAAACTCTTGGCATCCCACTACAATTGTCTTGCAGTGAGCCTGCCACCCACAGCTTCTGCACTACTCCACCAGCTTCTGATATTTCGAAAGCTTCATCTTGTGAGCCTCCTACGTGTGTTCTTCCCAGACTACAGGTTAAATATTACAATATTGGCAAACCCGTAGGTTATGGGGAAAATTATTATACATGACAAGTGTTAATTTGTTTACATGAGCAGTGAACATAAGCTTGGAAACATAAATGTGAAGAGGTGTATTATCAATAGAGGAGATTATATATATTTTAGGATATGTATGAATAGTAGAATGAGTCTTGAGAGAAAACAGATCCGCGATGAAGATTGAGTTATTGGATAAAGATCAGACAAGTACAAACTAACACTTGCATATGCGATATGAAGTAAAATTAAAGCCATGCATTTTGGAATAAATCAAGATTGATAAAAATGTATTTGTTCTTATAACACCATGGCTACATTTTATTCTTCTTTAACCTTGTTTTTTTTAAAATTTGTAATACTGTCATAAAGAGGAGTAAAGAAGTACATAATCTCTACCCTTCCACAGTTTTTTAAACTAAATAATTTTCCTTAAAATTGCTACCTCTTTAGAAGCCATGAGAATTTAATATCAATTTGTAGTTGAAATTTTTCTATTTCTCAGTGAGTTTTTATTTATTTATTTATATATTTCAGAATTATAAGTGACATTTGCAAGAATTAAGTTTAACTGTTCGTTATAGTGCAATAGTATTTGATTTTAAAAGCCTTTCTAGCTGAAACTAAAAATGGATTATTCCATATCTACAGCTCCATATATTGAGGTTGACAAAACAGCTTCACTTGTTGGAAGGATGTCAAGTCTAATCCAATTAGGAAATATTGTCTTGTACACATAGTTTGTTGCTGAGATCCTTTCCATAAGATTTAACTTCTTGAACAGTCTCTGAAAGACTTTTGTTGTTGTTGTTGTGATTAGTTGAAATTCTCTTCTCAGGAAAATGCCACTCCTTTTACTTGATTTTATCCCAGATGATAAAGAAAAAACTACAAGATTTAAGTTACTTTTTTGATGTTTTTGTTTTTATTAATTTTGTTGATAACTTCCTTGTAAGTAACCTTGTCAGAACTGTCAGTGCCATTCTTCAGTTCTTTACATGCCTTTGCCAGCAAGTTATCTCATGTCCATCTTACAGACAAGATGGGAATCTTTTAGTATTTTACATTAAATCAGTTTTTTGTTTAAATTTTTGATTTTATGTGACACTTCTCAGAAAATCAGATGACTTGTTAAATTATAATAATAATATGTAAAATTATTTAATCCCTAATATGAACATATTTTTTCCATTTGCTAATTAGTAATACCAGTTGGGCTTAATAATATGTAAAATTGATTAAATTCTATTATAGTTTGTTTTATTCAAATATTTGGCTTGTTAAGGAACACTGTTTTCAGTTACAAGAGAATTTTATTTTTGAAGAAAATTATACCCACAATTCTATGAGATTTAGTAGAAATTTATTAACAAAATAACTAATTGATATTGTTATCAAGGACTATTTGATTGTATACTTTTAATACATATATATGTCAAAAAGTAATTGAATTATATATATGTAATAATTACACTGAAACTATATCAATTATTATTATTATTTTTTTTATTTACTGGTATATTACAGTGGTAAAGTAATGAATGACATACTTTTTATGTTTAGTGTAATATCACAGATATTTGTTATTAGGATATTAATAAATAGTTGTTTAAAGTAAAGTGTCTAACATCTATAATATTATTTTGCTATGGCCTATGTAACACTTTAAACAAACACTATCTTAACTATGGGATGAAATTGAAGCCAAAATCTATTATACACACAACATTTATATTTTTTGTAAGACAGTTGACTGATAAACTATGGAATGAAATTGATGACAATTTATTACAAACGCAACATTTATTCATAAGACAATCGACTGGTAAATTATGGAATGAAATTGAAGACATAATCTATTATAGATGCAACATTTATATTATTTATTAGACAATTGATTGATAAACAAATATTTTGAATTAAGTGTGATATTACTGATATATTTTTTCAGAATCCACGGCTCAGTGGGACAGATACTGTACTTCATTCATTGGGACTGTGAGTTCAAGTCCAGCCATATGCACTTTCTCTGATATGAAAATAAGGATGTAGTATGGGAAGCATATTAAGATTTGGTAAACCATTACCAATGTGGTCATACTGTATCAGAATAATATTATTATAGAGAGATTATGTCTTTGATGTCATTCTTTAGTTAAAATTGTTTACTTTTTGATGTAAGCATAAAAATAATAGATAACAACTCTCAAGATAAAAGAGGTGGCAAGTGTACAACAAAGAATATAGTTTTCAAAGATGTTCTTTTCTAAGACTGCTCCTTCAGTACTACCTATGTTGATTTTACACCATCTCAAGAATCAAATACTTCAGAAAAAATACAATTTCAAAAGAAATTATATATGTCATGGTCGTCTATAAACTTCCAGCAATTTAATAGTTTTCAAAATAACTGGAATTTCCATGGGTACTGCTAGTAGTGGATTATTCTTGTTTCATGAAATATGAGAATAGATTCAAATGTTGTCATTGTTAAACTATAACCATCCTGCTTATCTTATTTAAGGACCACATCTTTTATAGCCTTAAATTACCCCCATTTCTTCCTTATATATTTATTTACTATTTTTTATAACCATCATCAGTGTCAGCAAAGACTAAGTCTATGGATACATCTGTACTATATTTCTGTCTTTCTTTCTTTGCTTATTTCCCAGAACTCCTTCAGGGAATTATGTATTTTTAGTCTGACCTCTGAGAGTAGTGGGTCTGTAGTATCGTGTAAGTCTCCTTAGGGAACAGGTATGTGGTCAGCTGGAAAAATTTCCATATTTCAAAATACCCAAATTAGTGAGACTACTAAAATATTTCATCTATTTTCCTTAAAGCTACCCCTAGTTAATATACACTAAAGAAAGGAATCTCTACCACTAGGTTGCAGACCTGCTAGAAATAACAGCCCCTTCCCCCAATCCCACCCTGCCTCTTACAAAAAGGACACATTGGATAATGTAGTCCTAGTTACCCATGTCTTGAAAAAAAGATAGGCTTTGATCATAAGTTTGCTCAGATCAGGGCTAAACAACAACAACACCAAAAAAGTATTTCCTTATTGAGATATCTGTCTGATCATCTCATTTTACATAGGGTCAACCGTAAGTTATCTGTTTTGCTTTTGGACAAAAGCTGATTATCTAAGTAATTTATTTTCCATTGTTTCTTTGTCTCCAGCTCTGGTATAAATACCTACATAGTTAACTGGGAAGGTGTCTATTTGCTATCATACCGACATGCAGTTAAAGGACTGGCAACCATAATCATGTGTTGTTCACTATTCTTTAGTATTTAATAGAGTTTACTTGTGTTGCTGTTAAGAAAAGACTATTGCTATATAAATGGAAGAAATGGAAGTTTTATTTCACATTGAATTTTTGTAAGTTTCTTTTTTGTTTTGTAATATATTATTTGTTTATAAGTGTAATTGTATATATTTTTATATTATTTGTTTCTTATTTCTAAAAAAAAAATTAACATTATTAATTCATTTTCTTATTTTTATGTTAGAAAGCTTTTTAGAAAAAATTTAACTTATTGATTAACTTGTGAGTTTTATTTTGCAAAGATTTTATTTCTTGAGTCTTTAGTCTAATTGTTGTTGTTGTTTAGCCCCTGGTCGAGCAGACTCATGATCAAAGACATTCTGGCCATGATCAACTAGTTCTTTCAGACACATTTTATTATAGACTACACTATCCTTATGCCTTTTCTTTTTTCTAAACATTGTAGAATGGGATTTGAGAGAGAGAGTTGGCTGCTATTTCTAGCAGAGGCAGCAGTCATTAGAGGTTCCCTCATTAGCTCATCTTCAGACTAATTAATATAGCAAGCAGAGAATAAAGGGTAAACTAAACCCTAATAACCAAAATTATATAATAATGTGTGAAGTAATTAAAGGAATAAATTTAGGTATATTCTTTGTTTTCATGAATGATTTCCCAACATCTGATGATGTTTATTATTAGAATTGGCAGAGTCATTAGCATGTCGGACAGAATACCTTACGGTGTTCGTTCTGACTTACTACGCTCTGAGTTCAAATCCTGCCGAGGTCAACTTTGCCTTTCATCCTTCCGGGGTCGATAAAATAAAGTACCAATCAAGTACTGGGGATTGTTGCCTTGTGGCTAAATTAGAAACAATTATTAGTATTATGATGATGACGATGGTGATGATGATGATGAGGAGGGGGAGGGGGAGGAGGAGGAAGATGATGACGACGACGACGACGACGATGATGATGATGATGATGATGAAAACAGAAGTGCTTCAGTAAGCGAAGCTGATAACATGTCAAAGTCACAGCCCAAAAAATGGTGAGGAGTAAAATATCCATGTCTCTGGAGATGCAAGAAACTCCTTAACAAAGGTACCTAACTCTTGCTGGATCAATCCACTTACCTATCAGGATGTCCTATCAAGTATGTTACTAGCTCGCCATTATACGTCGCGAAGAGGTAAAAGAAAGAGAATGTTTGTTTATTTACGTATAATATTTAAGGCAATGGATACATGTTTGTTTTTTGTGTGTTCTTTCGGATGAGTTCATGTTTGTTTATTTTTATGTCTTTGCTTTTGATATATTTTGTTGTCGTTGTTGTTGTTGTTGTTGTTGTCATCGTCATCGTTGTTGTTGCTGTTGTTGTTTAGTAGAAGATCATCCCTTATCAAGGAGACCTATGATCAAATGCATTCCAGTCCTGATAATCTCGTTTTTTTTTTATTCATTTATATTTTTGTCAGTAAAGGACTTGCATTATCCAATGGTTCCTTCCACCCTTTACAAAGGTGGTGAATTGGCGGAATTTTTAGAAAGCCGGACAAACTACATTGCAGTAATTGTTCCGACCCTTTACGTTCCGAGTTCAAATCCCGCCGAGACCAACATTGCCATTCATCCTTCCAGTGTGATAGTAACCCCAATATCACCACAAGAACACCGAACACTATTATTATCATTTACACCTGATGCAGGCATGGTCGGGAAGATAAGAAATTCGCATCGCAATAATGAGATCCCGGGTTCGATCGCACTGCATCGCATCTTCGGCAAGAGTCGTTTACCTTAGCCACGGGTCTACCCAAGGTTTATGAGTGGAATTTGGTAGACGGTGTAAATCCATCGTATGAAATGTATCTATAATTCAAAGGTCCATCCTTGTCACATATTTTGACAGGCTGATTCGGTCTGAGAATTAAGATAAAGGTACATGTGTCTGTGGAATACTCAGCCCCTTACCTGTTAATTTTACGAGTGTGTAGTTCAGCTGAGCGAACAACTGAATGCTTATCGTTGAAACCGACGAAGGATTCATCATTGCTACAACTACCACAGCTTTCAACGCTGACACTAACACTACGACAATTTGACTGCAACACAGACTGGATCCCTGATTCTATCTATTTTGATTATACAGCTAATGCTATCCGAGACGAATGAACATCACAATTGTCTCATATTATCCACGTTGAACGTAACAAACCTCAGCATCCATTGATGGATACCTGTGATAAGTCATGTAACATAGGTCGATGACGTGACATTTTTATCGCACTAATTCTTGGAATAAATATTTATCATCTTTTAATTTATGTTTATGTATATCTGAGCGCATGTTTCAATGTCTTTTTTTAATGTGTATATGTGTGTGCATGTTTGTATGTTTTTTTATATACATTTTTGCGCATCTTCGTTATTGCCCCGTATTTCAAATTGAAACACACGTTATTAGCCCGCATTTCCAATTTAAATAAATGAATGAAAAAACATAAAACAAAACAGATGAAAGATGCATATCTGAACATATCTGAACATATATGAAATATATAAATATATAAATATATATATATATATATATATATATATAAAAAAGTAAACAAAGCAAAAAAACAACAACAAGAGTGATTTTTTCAA
>JAOPJM010001291.1:12082668-12096769 GCA_027124095.1 Muusoctopus leioderma
GAGTTCAAATCCCGCTGAGGTCAACTTTGCCTTTCATCCTTCCGGGGTCGATAAAATAAAATACCAGTCAAGTACTGGGGATGTTGGCTTTGTGCCTATGTTTGAAACAGTTATTATACCATTGAGCTGTCATGTCTGATGTTCATATGAATCGGAAGAGATGCCATGGTATTGTAACTGACATGTCTGATAACAAAAATGGAGGAATTGGGCATTGAACTGACATATCCGGTGATAACCACGAGCGGTAAATGGTGCCATGTCTGATCTCTGTCTCTGATCTGTTGTTTTAGATCTGTGCTGCCCGCATTGTGAAGCGTGGTAAATGGCATCGTGTACGGATCAAGCAAATATTGTCTTCCCTGCGAGGACCGAAAGTCTGGTGAGATAATCTTATACACTTCTGTTTTTATTATTTTCAATTTCTTTCCATTTTTTTTTCATTTTTATTCTTATTATTCTTGTTTCTCATCTTTTCCTTTCTTTGCCTCTTTCTCTTTTCTTTCACTCTCCTTTCAACTCTTTTCATTCTTTTCTTTCTAATTTCATTTCTCTTTCTATTCTTTTGTTTCACTTCTTTCTACTTTTCCCATTTCTCCTCTTTCCACTCTCCTTCATCTCAATTCTTTCCACTCTTTCATTTCGACTCTCTTTCATTTCACTTCTTTCCCCTCCCTTTGGTGTTTTTTCTCATTCTTTCATTCCTTTTCTTTTCACTTTCTTTCATTTCACTTCTTTCCACTCTTTCATGCCTCTTCTTTCAACTCCTTTTGTTTTTCTTCATTCCACTTTTTCGTTTTCCTTTTTTTCATCTCTTTCATTACTCTTTTTTCCTCTTTCATTTTCTGATATGTTTACTCCCGTTCATTTCACTTGTTTTAGTTTTTCATGTCTTTTTATTTCATTTCCTTCAAGTCTTTTATTTTGCTTCTTTCATCTGTCTTTCGTTTCTCTTTTTTTCATTTCTCTTTCATTTGTTTTCTTTTCACTCTCTTTAATTTCCCTTTTTTTCATATCTATTCCGTTTTTCTTCTCTCCACTGTCTTTCCTTTCACTTGTAACTCTCGTTTCTCTTTTTTAAACTCTCATTTCACTTTCATCTCTCTTACATTTCTCTATCCACTCTCTCATTTCACTTCTTTCATTATTCTTTCCTTTTTTTTTGTTTCCCTTTCAGCTCTCTTGTGTTCCACTTCTTTCATTTCCACTCAGTTTCATTCCCCTTCTTTTTACTCTTTCCATCTTTTTTTTGTTTCACATCAGTCCATCTCTTTTCTTTCACTTCATTCCATCTCTCTCTCTTCTTTCACTTCATTCCATCTCTCTCTCTTCTTTCACTTCATTCCATCTCTCTCTCTTCTTTTACTTCATTCCATCTCTCTCTTTTCTTTCATTTCATTCCATCTCTCGTTCGTTTCACTTCTTTCATCTCTCTTTTGTTTCGCTTTCATTTTTCCTTTAATTTTCTTCTTTCCTCTCTCTTTCATTTCCCTTCCTTCATCTCACTTTTTCAGCTCACTTTTTGTTTCCGTTTGATCACTCCCTTCTTTCATCTTTCATTTTCTTTCAACTCTCTTGTTTCTTTTCTTTCATTTCTTTTTCAACTCTCTTTTGTTTTGCTTTTTCCGCCTTCTTTCTTTCACTTTCCACTCACTTTCACTCCTCTTACTTTCTCTCTTTTCACATCATTCCATATCTCTTTCGTTACTCTTTTTTCACTTTCTTTCTTTTGACTTATTTCATCTCACTTTCATTTCCCTTCTTTCATCTCCCTTTCATCCCATGTTTGTTTCCCCTTTCATCTCACTTTTGTTTCTCTTCTTTAATCTCTCTTTGTTTCCCCTTTTCATTTCTCTATTGTTTTACTTTATATTTCCCTTTTTCATTTCTCTTTCATTTCACTTCATTCCACTTTGATGCATTTCATTTCTTTTGCACTCTCTTTTGTTTGTCCTCTCATCTGTGCTCCCCCCCCCATTTTTAAATTCTGTTTTTCCTTCTTCTTCTTCTACTTCTACTTCTTTCATTCTCTTATTTTTTCTTTTTTATCTCAAATTTATTTTCTTCTCATCATCTTATCATGTTTTTCGTTTTTTTTTCTCGAATTTTCTTTGATTGTTCTTGTTTTTTTATTTTGTTCCTCATTTATTCTGTCTGTTCTTCACCTTATTCTTCTTATCCTTTGTTGTTCCCATGCTTCTTTTTCTTCATTTGTTCGTTCTAACTTTTGTTTGAACGTTACCTTGTTCTTCATTTTCCTCCTCGTTCTTCACCTGTTTCCTCTTAGTTCTTCACATTTTCTTTGCTGTCTTTTTCCTTCTAGTTCTTCATTCTCCTTCTAGTTCTTCATTCTCCTTCTAGTTCTTCATTCTCCTTCTAGTTCTTTTTTCTCGTTCTTCATTTTTCTCTTTCCTCATTTTCGTTCTTTGCTTTCCTTCACATCATTCATACACACACACATACATACACACATACATACATACACACATACATACATACATACATACATACATACATTACTTCACTCATCTTCCATGTTCCTTGTTTTTGTTGTTCCTTCTTTCTTGTTAGTATTCACAATCTTGTTCGAATTTTCGGTGGAACCACTTTCCAAAATGTCAGACATGAATAGTGTCACATTATCTGACGTGTCATACCAACATAGGAAATGCTTACCCAAAATATGTCCTGTTTTATTTTCAGCTGCTTCTTGCTAGACACTGGTGAAGTAGAAACAATACAGGTTCAAAAGTAAGCCTAACCTTCTCCTTTTTTTTCTTTTTTCTTTTTCTACTAGCTCTGTGGTCGTAAGTAGTCAAACCTTACTTGACTACATCTGTTGTGTGGGGGTCACTAGGCCGAACATGCCACCTGGTTTAACACCACTACTGCCACTGCCTGGGCCTTTGGTATCTTTAATGGAGTTCACTCTGTTGCAGGCATTCGCATCTCTCTAGCCATGTTTTTCCTGTAGATGTTGTTGTTGTTGTTGTTGTTTAACCATAGGTCGGCCCTTATTCAGCCAGACCTATGATGAAACATAACCAACCTGTCTTTTTATCAAACAGTGCATCTACGAGCACATTATCCAATGTGTTCTTGTCTTTTTCTAAGTTGGCAGAGTGTGATTTGAAGGATATTTGGCTCTTATTTCTAGCAGTTCAAAATTGCTTACTTGTTGTTCTTCAGGTCGGGCATCGGCCATATCACTTTATCACCAGTATTTGAGAGCCTGCAATGGACATGGGCCCTAGCTACTCCTCCTCTGTATAATTTATTTTAATAAAAACTGTGAAATGTCTTAGTAAAATGTTGATCTAGTCTACTGGCCTACTAGACTTAACCCGTCGCCTGGTTTAACACCACCACCTGGCCCTTAGGTGCCCTTTAGCAGAGTTCACTCTGTTGCAAGCATTCGGCCCAGGTCTCTGGTCTGAGGATATCTTCCTCTCTCCCCACCACACCCACCAGTCTCGGAGGCCCTGAAAAAGGGTGATGTGCACTGCTTTCCCTCCTGACTAATTCATTAAAAAAAGAGAGAGAGAAGTTGTCCTCTATAGTTTGGCCCTCACAAATATTCCACATCCAAAACACTCAACTGTGTGTGTGTGTGTGTGGAGGAAATAAAGTGGCCCATTCTAGATATATTTTACTGATTATTAATAATCTTTTGTATCACTTTCTCTCCATTGTCTTTACAGCATCCGGCAAATTCCGAACAAATTTCTTGACATGCCATTCCAAGTGAAGACTTTTGTTTTACTGGGTCTCCAACCATTGACTCTTAGTATCGATTCTGATATACAGGCTGTACAAAGGTACTGTCTTTTCTATAGTGTGTCTCTGCTATTTTTCTCTAGTGTGTGTGTGTGTGCATTCATGAGAAACCTGAACGGTGTTTTTCAAACAAAATCCCTTGTGATATTATTCGGCACCAAGTTACACAGACACTCCCTTGTCGATCTCACCATCGGAAATGCAATGAACAATGGATTGGCCTATTGGAAACCTGTAACCGACAAACACTTTTGTTCATAATTCACAAAATAAAAATGAAATAAATTAGTATGTAAGTGTGTGTGTATGTGCACAAGTATGTTTGTGTAAGTGTGTGTACATGCACACATGCTGGTATGTGTGTGTGTGTTTGAGAGTGTCCATGCATGTACATGTGTGTGTGTGTGTGTGGTTGTGCATGCATACTTTATTTTCATTCACTGAAATGTTAAATTCCATCAAAGCTGAATTCAGTCCCAACTAGATATAAATTCTGATTCTTCAATTGTCAGTCCCAGACATTATATTTTAGGTTCTTCCGCCTTTCTTATTCTATCCTCCTTCCCTTCTTTCAATCTTCTTTCCTTCTCATACTCCTCCTTATTTTCTCTTTCTTTCTTTTTCCTTATCTTCCTCTTTTTCTTCTGCCTTTCCTTCTTTCTCCTTCCTCTTTAATTTTATGTTCATTTTCCAATTAGAAAAAAAACAAAACAATATAAAGAAGACATTTCAAGTGAGAGGTGTGCGTGGTTACATTCTGCGTGTATATGTATATACATATATACATAAGGTATAAATATATATATCAAACAAGCCCAACAGTATACAATAATGGCTCTGCCCTAATCGCACGAGGGAGGCATGGACTTGACAAGCAGCAGTTAAAGCAACCCATCTAGGGGAGCAGTAACTCATACAGGATAGAATGGACTATTTAGTCCTGGGCTGTATGGTAAGAAGTTTGCTTGCAACCACTTGGTTTCAGGTTCAGTCCCACTTCATTGTACCTTCTACTATAAGCCTTATAGATGGAAACTCTGTGGTAGCCTATCGTATATATATGTGTGTGTGTGTGTATATATATATATTGTATTCACTGACAGGACATTTAGTTCATTTCAGGACAGACAAACAAGAGATATTCAGAGATGTGTGTGTGCGTGCGTGCTTATTCACTCTTAACATCCTGTTAAACATTTTCCAAGTCCTGTAATGACTTAGCAGAAAATACCTTAAAATGGGTTTTTTTGCAGCTTATTTATTATGAATTTTACAGGTAAGTAACACAGGTGCTTGAGGTGTTATCACACAAAAATATTTCACTTTCACCATATATGTGTAGTTCAATTATTCATGGGAATTTGATGATGTGGTACTGTGTGGAACCATGTCCTACAGGATGTTAAGAGTTAAGCAACCAAGCATGGATACTATTGGACATCTTGGATGATTTGCTGGAACTGGTAAAATAAGTTCTGTTCCGTAGGTTATAATAATTGGTTCTTTGCAGTGGCTTAATGAAAATGAGCAAACAGAGATGCATATGTTGGAAATAAAGGATTCTGTTGCTATACAAAAGGCTAACTATATTTAAAATGTCAGGAGGGTAGTAGAGCATGCCAGATGTGCACTAATTAGTGAGTTAATAACGTCAGTATGATTAATTGGAAATGTAATGGAAACTTGAGTGGTAAGTTCAAAGCAAATGAGTTGTCAAAAGCACTTGGGCATTAAAAGTATCAGTTACTGTATCCATGAGAGATGACTGTTGCTATCAATAAGATTATTAGATGACAAATCCTGGTAAAAGGAAAAACAAACCCAAGTTGCTGCAAATGCTAGTATTCTCAATCTCTGGTGATCTCTCATAGTGACTCCACATATATAACATTGCCAAAACAGCATTACAAAGACTAGAATTCTTCTTTAAAGCCAGGAAATATTTCACTCCTGATCCATTGTTAAGCCTCTGCAAAGCTCAAGTAAGACCCACACTGGATTACTGCTCCCACATCTATGGGGTGGTGTTGCTGCTACACATCCTAGTCTGAAGTATAAAGAAGGATATTTGACTGAGTGGCAAAGATTCAGTCACCACCAAGCTTCAACCACTATCTCACAGACACACTGTTTCTTCTTCTCTCTATGTCTTCTTTTGCTACTATAATGACCTCTACTCAGTATACTCTCTCCACTCGTCCTACCCATCTTTCCTCCCCATGTTTCTTTACTTTGCCTCGTTTCCCAGATGCTGCATTAAACACATTACCAAATCCTTCTGCCGTGCACTGATCCCTCTAGAATTTTCTTCATTCCATGTTTTTCCTACAGACACCATTTTACAGATGTTCACTGCGCTCTGAGTTCAAATCCCGCCGAGGTCAACTTTGCCTTTCATCCTTCCGGGGTCGATAAAATAAAGTACCAGTGAAGTACTGGGGATTGTTGGCCTTGTGCCTAAATTAGAAACAATTATTAAAAACAATTTATAAATGTGATTTTTTTTACTCTCTTTATCACCTTTTATTTTTGTATTTTGAATTTTCTAATAATTCTATTTTGTATAACATTAGATGATCCGTTGTTATTTAACAAATTCTATATGGTTCTGTTTGTTTCTGTGATGATACTATTTTGTACTAAAAGAGGAAAATGAAGGGAAATTTGAGTGACAAAATTAATTATTCATATTCAGTCTGTCTTGTCAGTTATCAGTAATAATTAACTAAGATTTGTTGCCACAAAGCATATAATCAGGGCAAAATAGTATGAAAAAGTATATATATAGTGTGGAGATGGGGTTGGGGGTCTCTGAGAAAATCTGCACTTTGCCTGCTGCAAGGCATCAATTGTCAAGTGATCAATCTTAATTCACACCAGATACATCACAATAACTGGGGCTATAAAAGCATTACTGCTTTTTTTCTTCTCCTTTCTCTTAACTATCAGTTCTTCCTCATGTGAGCAGCATGGTCACACTGGGAGTCAGTGAAATGAGGCTCTCTCAAACTTTTCTGTTAACCTCTTATATAATTTACTTATTACTGCTTCACCCCTAGTCTAACCTTTTACAAACTGACTGACCCTTTTCTTCCTGCTTAGATAAATTAGGAGAGTGTAGTTTATCATATATATATGCTTTAAAAAGTAACAAAAACTTATTTTGTTTATGTACTATTAGTTAGGTACATGTACTCTATATAAAAACAAATTATACATTAATGTTTTGGGCATATGTTTTTATTTAAGATGTCCATATGTTTCAACCTCTTTTCACTCCTGATACACTAATTAGTCTGCTTAACAAGCGTTATCTGTTTCTACTAAATTGTGATACTCGCCTAAAATGAGTTTACTGATAATAAGCAATTTTAGTAAATGTATTAAACACTTTGTTTAGTTGCAGTAATCTTTTTTTCTATTTTACACAGACCAATGGTTCTGTAAAATTAGATAATATACAAAATATTGGATTACATATCTTTTTTGCTACTGCACTTGTTTTCTAATGCTAACTTTGTGTGTACAATACAATATCTCTAACAAGGTTTGAGTTTAACTGCCCAGCAGTTTACACACACACACACACACGTACATACATAGTACTTATGTAGCTCATATTTACTATTACAGATTCTCACTATTATTTTCTTAACATCTGGGGCCTTACTAACTGATAATGTAGTAAAAGTGCTCTACTTTGTTGTTGCTAATTAGATTTATTGATGACATAAACTTGGATGTTTTCCATAAATGTAATAAAAAGAGAGACGTAAAGGGGGAGAATTGTTATAATCACACTGATGTCAAGGTTTAGTAATGTTATAATGGAAAAAACATTTGAAAAGTGTCACCATAATAAATAGTGTTCTCATTTCCAGGAAACTTTTATGAGAATTGTGTGACCCATGGACATTTTTATACCCTATCCCCTCCTTGAAATTCATTTTTAGCTGTAATGCTCTGGAAAAGGTTAAAGTAAACTAGGGCAAACAACAAAATTATACTGTGTAACTTCTAAACTAATTTATGTTTTGTATTCCTTATGTAAGATTTTCTCTTTGCTATCCCATATCATGACTATTCAGTTTAACTGTAATTATTTTCCTTTTGAGAGTTCCTCCTGTATTAAAAAAAAATATTATGTTTACTTGTGTTTTAAACTGTTGTTGTTGTTTAGCACCAGGTCAGTCCTTATTAAAGAAATTCCAGCCATGACCATCCCACTGATTATTCATAGTGTAACTAGAAGTACATTATCGAAGGTGCTTTCTCTTTTTTTAAGTCAGCAGGGTGTGATTTGAAGAAGATTTGGCTGCTATTTCTAGCAAGTCTGAAAGATTTTGTTTTTTGGGGATATATATATATAGAGAGAGAGATATGTGGTTAAAATGTTTGCTTTTGTCCATTCAGAATGCAGTACAAGCTGGGGTGCAATTATAGCCATGTGGTTAAGAAGCTTGTTGCACAACCACATGGTTCTGAGTTCAGTCTCACAGCATGGCACCTTGGGCAAGTGTCTTCTACTGTAGCCTGTGGTTGACCGATTCCTTGTGGGTGGAATTTGGTAGATGGAAACCATGCACAAGCTCATTGTATGTGTGTGTATATATATATATATATATATATATATATATATATCGTGACCATTTGTTAAATAAAGACCGATAGACTGAAATAAGTACTTGGGGCCAATATGATTGAGTGAAAAAACCCTTGAAGGTGATGCCCCACTGAAACCAGTAAAAGAATATGTATCTCAATATTAGCACTCTATGAAGGAGGATATTTCTCATTTGCCTTATACCATTAAATCAAAGCTAAGCTCTGTTCTTTTAAGGAGCCCTTTGCATTACTAGAGACATAAACAAATTGTTTTAGACCAACTGATGTCACATATTTTACTTTAAATCAGCTAAACCGAGACTTTCACTGAAAAATATGGAAAGTTAGTAATGCTGTAGTCTCAGCTAAGGAAGCCTTGAACACAGAGATATGGTCATAAATTAAATCAGAACATACACGAATGACCAACATGTCTAGAGGGCCATTTAACAGAGTCGGCAAGGACAGTAGGCAACATGGGATACTGCACTACTCTCTGATTTGAAATGACATATGATTCCATTAATGATCAGATTCTTCCTCGCTTGGTACACACTTGGTCAAATGGGGTAAGACAGAAGATATGCAGATTCTGCAGCAGAGCTATCATCTTATAGGGTGGCTTTTCCAAAGGTTGATACACATGACAAGATGCTGAGGGAGCTGGCCAGTATCATGGATAAAGTGAGGAATGCAGTAAACACCTAGCCAGTGCCTACTATGTCTGTTCTGAAACAGTTCGTAAAGGAAGGCAGATGGAGTTTCTCTTGAATTGCAGGCATACTCCTTTTATCCACCATTCCTTGAAAATGCTAGGGACTGAAAAATGGTAGCAGATTTGCGAGAACTTCATATTCCAATGTGGTAAAGACAAGTGGAGAGCCACTGAACAATAGTCTTCCATGATTGAATTGACCATGCCATTTAAATACAAGATTTTAGATAGGAACACATATTGAGTGTTGGTAAATACAATGATCTCCCTATTGAGTTGACAGAGGCAGGATACTCAGGTAGAGTAATAGCTGTGAAAGTGGGAGCTTGTGGACAAACAAATATTTAAGAACTTCAAAAATATTAGGTAAGACAGCAGAGAAAGTACTGTACAGGCTCCAGATAAGGTGAAAGGACACATCACATGGAGAATAATTTCACATAGGATACATAAAAAGAATTAGAAATCAGTTTCATGCAAGGAACTCCATGGTGCAGCAGTCAATGGTGATATACAGTTTAGAAAACCATTGACTGTCAAACAAAAATTTAGCAATTCTAACACAGCATGACCCACGTACTAACACTACTAAATGACACAATAACAACCAGTAGTCATGAACTGGATGGTTTCCACTTAGAGTATCAGAAAGTTAAGGGCTAAAACATATATTTGTATGCATACATACATACACTAAAGGACTTTAAACTGACGGAGGACTTCATTAGTTGAAACAGATTATATTTGAAATATCAATATGATTTGTTTTGTTGTTGTACTCTCAATTATTAAGTTGACTTTCAGGTGTTATAGACATGTTTCCTCTTATAAAATAGATTTAGCCTGGGGAAACTTGGTCAAGACTATAAAGATGAATTTTAAAAAGGAGTTGGGGGGGCATATTCAACTTCCTTGTTGGATCTGTTTTATTTAGATTTAATAGTTCACCTAGTATTGCAAACATGAATATACACATAGCTTTGGTTTGCTTGGAGAAATATTTTGTGTTTTATTCTATACAACCTATAAAAATATTGGTGACTTCTTAACCAATTAATAATTGTACTTTGCAGTTTCAATTTTTCTCTTAAAAAATGCATTTTAGTAATAGGTCATCTACTTTATAATTAATTCCATTCTGTCAACTGAGTTTCAGTACAGCCATTCTTTGTTGCTGATTCACAATTCTTTACATTTCACCTCATACATTTTCTATCTGTAGAATTCAAAATCTCAAATTTGACAGCCAATCCATCAGAGCAACATTTTTCTCTTCAAATCATCTTTACTACTCTTGGCAGCTTGATAGGTGCCTTTATCCATGAAAAATCTTACACATATATTTTTTTGTTTCTTTTGTATTCTTCTACTTTCATTCAGTCTGAGATATTTTGATGATTGAGCATCTGTGTAAGTTTCTTTTCACAGTTCAGTAAATTTTCATTCTGAGATATACATAGCACTTTCTTCTCAATGGTCAGTAAAGTGACTTATCAAACCCATTAGCAAAACACATTTCCGAAATAAATAACAAACCTTTCTAGTTTTAGATTTTCAAGAATCTTTGTTGAAAATGGTTAAAAAGTTTCATATTTTTAAATGCTCAAATTGTTAAATGTTTAAATTGAAATCATTCATGTTAGCTACCATTAATATAGTAAAGTATCCAATAGTGGATACTTTACTAAAATTACATTAACTCTGGAAATCATATTGATAACAATGGTGTTGTAAAATGTATTGTTGGATATGTCCACTTTATCCAGATTATCATGAAAGAAAATGATACTAAATGAAACCTGGTAATCTGTAATCTGAATAAAATCTGCACTTTTTAACTTCCACACAGACACAGAATACTGTACTCAACTTTTCTAAATCTGTACTCCTGAACAAGAACATGTGGAACAGTTCATTAGTCAAATAAATCATTCAAATATATAAAACATTTCCCCCCACTTACTTTTTCATTTATTTTTTTATGTTAATATAGGTGAAATGTTAATAGATGATTAAGTAAGCGGTTAAGATTTTCAAACATAAATAAACATTAAATTAAATTAAAAATCTTACAAACACAAACCCAAGAATGAAAAAATGTGACTGGAGCTGGCAGCTCCTTCCTATCACATATTTTCCTTCTTGGGTTTGTGTTTGTAAGATGTTTAATTTAATGTTTATTTATGTTTGAAAATCTTAACCGCTTACTTAGTCATCTACTAATATTGGTATCCTGTTTAGCTCATTTAGCATATAGTTTTCAGAGTATTCCAGTTGTGGAATATAGAAACAATTTTCAGAGATGAAGGTTATGTGGAAACTATGTTAGATGTAACAAATTAAAAAAAATATACAAAAAAACAATTCATACCCAGTTAGAAAGGTTAAGCAGCTACAACCCCCCCCCCCAAAAAAAAAAATTGGTGAAATGTGTTTTTAATGTTTTTCAAATTTCAACATTCGCATATTGTTGTATCGCTGTAAAAATATTAATGAAGCAAATTGAAAGTAGTTGAGAGTTATGACTATGTCAAAGCTATGTTTTTGGTGTTTTTTAGTTAGTATTTAAATTAGCAGTTTTGTTTATTTATTTTGCTTCTGGTGTTTTGTGCCACAAGCTTAAATAAATGAACTACAATGACTAGATTATATATGCTGTAAGCTTGCTTTCACTAGGAACAGGTCAGATGTTTCAGAGTTCTTCTTAGTAAGCTGTTATGTCTCTTCTTACCAAGGACTTTGTGCTAAATTAACACTTGCACATAGTGTATCATGTGCAAAAAGCAAAGTTAATATATTGTAAAATTTAGTTTTGAGTCATAGATATAAACACAAACACATTTCAATGAAAATTAGAAGAAAAACAAATAAAAGAACTAAATTATGAGGTTATATCATACCATACACAATATTTTCTATGAAGTAAATTGTAACTGTTGCTACTGTATATATAAGCTAAAGAGATTTTAAATTGAGCAGAATCTTGGCTCAATCTTTAAAATGAAACAGTCATTGAATTTTGTGAATTCGAATAAAATCAATGCTATAAAATAATCATATCAGACACTAAGAATTCTATAATAGCTGTTTGGTGTTATTTTAGTTTGGTTATTTTTTATCCCTTATTAAGTACCAAACATTATATAGAAATTGGAGTGATGACATGTTGTCTCAGTACTTTAGTTAATTAATCTGCAATGCCAACATATATACTGATATGCAAATGAGAAAAAGCAGTGTCTGTTGTTCATTGCATTTTTCATAAAAGTAGCCCTCCTGATGAGCTGGTAATGATTGGTGAAGCTAGTTGAATTGTTCTTCTCTCTGTTCTTTAACCACACAGTCTATTTGCACAATGGAAATAAATGTATGTAAATTTATTGACAAATTTATTCACACAAACATACTCCCACACATGCACTAACATACATACAGCAGGTTTCTGCACAGTTTGCAGCTACCAAATTTCACTCAGATGGCATTGGTCAACCCAAGACTATGCTAGAAGATACTTGCCCAATGTACCATGCAGTACTAACATAAAATTTATGTAGTTTCATTTCTATGTATTTTTATGATGTATGAAAATAATATGAACATATTAGTTTCAATGTCTATACAAATTTGGCTTTTGAAATATCAGTATAAAAATATTTTTATATATTATTATTATATACTCTCTGGTAATTGAAAATACTTATTAAGTAACTATTATAAACTAACCCCTTCTTCTAGGACATGAAATAAATTTACAAAAATAAACAAATCTTTACTATATAAGTCAATGGATAAGTCATAGTTCAGTGTGTTTTGTTTGTGGTTTGTAGAATTAGCTGACTTTTAACCAAATGTCTGCTAAAATGATTCTCAAGACATTTATTTTACTCAATATCTCATTCATCTTCATCAATATCTCATTCATCTTCATCAGATAGTCTTGGTATTTTTTTTAATGTTTTTTTTTTGTTCTTATTGTAGTTATATTAAATTGATTTTGGTGCAAAATGATTGATTACAACTTGTCAACTAGATATATATAAGTAAATAACACCAATTCTTAAACTTGGGTTTTGAAAGACAAATATGAGATAGTGGTCTATTTGGAATAGTAATAGCATTTTATTTTGTTATTGTTCTTTTGTAAACTTTTATAACCTTCTCTTTAACTTTCCCACTTTGTTTTTCTTTTGCAGTTTACATTAACACTGTTCAAGCATTGAATTGCTATGTGTGTAATTCAACTTTGGATGCGAACTGCAATGAAAGATTTGAAATGACTGAATCAAACCCTGTAAAGCCAAAACCTTGTAATGTGTACAATGCCAAATATTGTATTAAAGTCTATGGAATGTGGGGAGGTAAGATAAATTGCTTTTGAAATCTGACACAAAATTTTAAACACCTAATAAAAACTTTCATTGTATATGCAGTATTTTTCTTAAAAATTGAAAATATCTTTTAATTTTGTATGTATAATGCATACCATACATATATATATATACACACACACACACACACACCCATTATTCATTCATAGCTGATATTTCAATCCATTGCTACTGTGAATTTCTCATGTGTATTCATTTGTTTGACACCTGAATGTATGCATACACACGAGAAACTCAGAGTAGTGATGAAGTGCATCATCAGCTTCGTATGAATAAATAAACTCTACTTCATGTATTGAGTTCATCATCTCCTGTTTGTATACCCAAACATACACACACTTATATAATTTTTTTTTCTATTACTGTTTTGTCATCAGACTGTGGCCATGCCACGGTACCACCTTCAAGGCTTTTAGTCATCGTTTATATTGATTGCAGTATTTTGCCTGGTACTTATTTTATTGATCTAAGGAGGACAAAAGGCAAAGTTGATTGGGCATAAAGGGAGATAATTATGATGGATCAAAATATGACATGGTATTTTCGTTTGACACAAAGATTTTTGCCATACCACAATGATACTCACACAAATACACACACACAAACACAGATATAT
>JAOPJM010001291.1:12147546-12158319 GCA_027124095.1 Muusoctopus leioderma
ATATATATAAGTTAATGTATGTATGGTCCAAGTTGTAGCTCAGTTTTGAACCTAGGCAGCTGAGATTTTGCATAGGGACACATCTTTTCAAGGGAAGGTCGTAGTCTATCTGACATAAAAAAAAAAAATAAATAAATAAATTTACATTCTTTCACTATAACTTCTTTTTCTGGTTTCCATCATTGAATTTATTCACTTCTTTGCTTTTCCTTCAATATTAAAACACTACGTGTGTATGCAGTTTTCACTTTTATATACACGTACGTGAATGCAGTTGTGAGTTTCACAAATCAAAAGGAAAGACTACATATTTACAAAAGGTAAATCATTTTGAAACTTATAATGTTGTCTTTATATTTTTATAGAAATTAATTACGGTAATAATGTACAGATTATACGTGTAACGAATGCGTAAATGCTTCAAAATAGGTTATTGTTAGAGAAGACTGTTTTTGGTTCTTATTTTTTTTTTTATTAATAAAAACTCATTACGAAGAGTAACCAAAAATACAATTATTTATTTGAAAGTTTTCGGTACATACATTTATGAGGGTAGATCTCTGTCTAAAACAGACCAGCAATAATGGGGAATGTAAAAATGAACTTGACTTATATTTCAAAACACCAACCTTACTTTATTAAGTTCATTTAATTAAAAACTAAATGGAACTAATTAAAAAAAACAACAAAACATTTAGTTAACTTATTAAAAAAAAAGAAGCAAATACGATTATTTATTTGAAACTTTTTCGGTAGATTATTTTCACTTATTTTAAAGACTTCCCTTTCAATAATTCAGATATTTCTAGACGGCGAATTGGCAGAGTCGTTAGAGCGTCAGATAGATTCTTTGTGGTATTCGTTTTGGCTCACTGCGATCTGAGTTCAAATCCCGTCGAGGTCAACTTTGCGTTTCATTCTTTCGGACTAGATAAAGTACCAGTTTTGACCGTTGAACTGACGGAAATCGTTAGAGCGTTGGATGGGATGCATCGCAGTATTTGTTGTGGCTCTTTTGCGTTCTGAGTTCAATTCCCGTCGTGGCTTACTTGAGTGGCAGACATAATTGGTCACCCGGTTTAATACCACCACCTGGCCCTTGGGTGCTTTTAGCGGAGTCCACTCTGTTGCAAGCATTCGGGCCACGTCTCCGGTTTGAGGAAAACTCCCTCCCTCCCAGGCTCGGGGGCTCTGAAAAAATGAAAAAATAGTGATGAGCACTGCCTTCCCACCTGACTAAGCATTAACAAAATGAAAAAGTAAAGTTTCTCAGAAAATATTACATTTGAGAAATGATAACCAGAAGTTTAATAGAAGGCCAGAAACATTTACAGAAACAATTGCAAAAGATGAACAGCCCCACTGCCACAAGCAGCTTGTTGGCAAGTCAGCAGCATCAATGGCACGGGAGGGGGGGGGGGAGAAACAGAAAGAGAGAGAGAGATGTTTGTATTTATGTATGTATCTTTAAAAGGATAGCTAGATGTGATGTACGTAAATATCTGAATACTTTCGGAATATATTTCATTCAATGTGGTCACAAATTACTTTCTCAGAGTTTTTATTTCTTCATTATTTATTTATTTTACAAATCTAGACATATTTATTTTTACTTTTATAAGTATGAAAGTTTTTGTTGATTCTTTTTTTTCCTTCTTTTTACTTCGTATTTTTACTGCACTTCTACTTCTTTATATTGTTTACTTTGGGTCGTAGTTTGTTTTGAGAAAGGAGAAATGTTTCTGAAATAACATGATTAAAATTCATTGAAAAATCAGTTAAATTCTCCAGTCTTTTTCCATCACATTTCATACAAAATTAGTGACGCAAGTATTCGCACTTAAAACTTCTCTAAAACAAAATACAATAAATGAAATATAAACTTTAAGCAATCTATTAAGGAAATGATTTGAAGACATATCTTTTTCTCTACATAGTTAAAAAAAATGTAATGTAAAAGAAAAAAAAACATTGGAAAATAAAAAGCAAATATCGAACTGAAAGAATTAAAGCTAGAGACATTTTATGTTTTGTTAATTTATATAGTGTTTCTCGAAATTGTGCGTAAATACCAATGTATGATTTAGGCTAATTTACTGAGAGTGCAAAGTCGTGTTTATTTTATTCAAACTTGTACCCATATGCAATGTACTAGACCTATTACCCACTTTAACTCTGACAATATTTGGCTGTATAAGTAATGTTAAGAGAACAATCAGTAAATGCGCATTGACCAGTATGAATGACTCAAATATTATTTAAGTTGCTTTCACGGCAAACTTCTCAGACAAAATAAGATCTTCAGTGAGTAGGTTACAGGGAGTGGGAGGAAAAGGATCGCATCGCAACAGTCAACTGATGTGTGGGATAAAAGACATATTTGTCTAAATAATGAAGTTTTTTTCCTAGCTAGCTACACACTCAATCTCTTTTTGGACATGGGCTGAGTGGTTGAATTGGCCCAGTATATTACTGTTTCGTTTTATTGTCGACGTTGGTGGTATGAAATACAAAGTTGACGATGATTGGAGATCGAACCATGTTGTGTAGATATAAATATTGTAAATAATGATGAGATTAATAGTCCTGAGACAGTTATAAACTTAACACTTCATTAACAAATTATTCCAATAGTTGCAATAAGAACAATGATCGCAACAAAAACTCTAACAAGGAGAACATTCAAAATATAAAGTGCTGGCCACACATGAACCAGCCTCTGAGCTGTCGGAAAAAGCGTTCACCAGATAAAATACAACTGCAATCGAAAGGAACAATGTGGTAATCCTTCTATGGCCCTCAGCACTCTAAACAAGACGTGAGAGGAAAGAGTACCAATTTGCAATGGAAACTCCTTACTCAGCACAAAACCAGCTAGAAGCCTTAACTGTAATCACCGACACCTTGTATTGTGACGAGAGGGAAAAGATGGAGTTCGGAGTTGAACAGAAAGTCGGTGTTCTTGAAGTGACTGGTGTGGAAAGTGCCTAACAGCGACTGAGGTAAGGGAGGTACTAAGCAACTGTTACGCGAGATGCAAATCTCTGTGACTAGATGATCGTTCTTCCTTACAAACTCTATTTAAATATGGCAAACGTTTTCGCTCATATCTTGGTTATATATATATATATATATATATAGTATATGTCCAAAATTGACGGGGGGGGGGGAAACAACAACACAGGGTAAAAAGTAATCCAAATATTAGTGTAACGCTTGAGAAACAGAAAATAGTTTGACGTGTCGGGCACATCCCTTCAAAGGAGACAGATAGGGAGAGAGGAATTATGTATATATACTGCAACTGGCAGTACACTGGGGGAATTTCCAGGATTTCCAATTGTTTGAGACTGGTAAGTAGTCGTCTCACTGCTGAGGAAGGACACAATCAATGCATACATCTAGGATAATTGAAGGGCTAACTTGGGTAAATAATTGAGCCAAGGTGCTAGTTGTCATCTATAGGAACTCGCAATTCCGGAAAGACCTATCAAAAATCAACCAAAAAACTTCCAACTCATGTGATACGCCCGTAGAGAGTTGTGTGTACATTGGATTCGGAAAAGACTGGGCAGTTTAGATCAATTAAACACTTGTGACAGATTAGCCTATCGATTACTGGTGGGTGTTATAGACGCAGCGGTTAAATGGCTGCCACTTAAAACGTTTGTCGCTTCATGCTCAGTCCCTGAAGGATGCCATCTTTTGCTGCTCTGTATGTTTATGTCTTTACTTCCGAAGTTAGATGTATTAAGAAGCATCTCGCTCGAACTTGGACACAGTATATACTTTTTTAACAACGCCGCTTGCCTTTTTGGTGTCGGTCACTTCAGAAGTAAAGTTGATCAATGCCAAATTAGAGGAATATGTAACAGGGATTAGAAACAAGAATTACCTCCAAGTCGATGGCTTGCAACTTGGCACCTACAAAGGTAAGTCCATGCCGGCCAGTGTTTGTCGCTGGACTGATAGTCTAGTGAAATTGTTCATAGTTTAGAACAGTCCTAACTGCCAAATGGATAGGAACTGTGACGTGGTGATGACCAGGATGGTTATTCTTACTTAGAAATGAACTGAGAGGAAGCTGCTTCTGAAAAGACATATTAAGATGGTGAATGGTTACATTACTTCGATGGTGTATTACCACCTGGCTGTCAGGTCTTGCCCCAGGGGATATCTAACTAGATACGAGTATCTACTATTTTTATTCTTGTAGAAGAGACAAGTTTGGTCAGAAAGTCCATATGCAGCAACACCCGTTCCATGGGAGCCTTAGAATGCCGAAGCTGATGATGAGTTAGTATGTAATGAGGCTACGACACATACAGAGATTCCTGGACGGTGATCAAGTCTGGTCGTTCTTTGTTGGATGTGGTTTCCCACATTCTTATCTCTTTGGTTCAACTGCAAGTCAAGCGTAGCTCAACAATAGGCGCTGAATATCTGGAGTGTTGTTAGGTGCTCAGAGCACTCTACTAACCTGATAATGGGGTTGGTCGACAGTCTGCTCTTGTATTTTATAGTGGAGAGCATACGCGACGATATCCTAGAAGTTGCCTTAGGCATTGACGATGATAGTTTGAGTATATTTTTCCGGGAGATTTTCAGGATAATTTACAAATTGTTCTTGGTCTAAACAGTGTTAGTGGGGAACACTGCTTGTTGGGGATAAGCTCTATAGATATGGTAGTGGGGGACACTGTTAGTTGGGAATAAGCCCTATAGATATGGTAGTGCAGTCAGCTCTATTTGTCTAAGATGCGAGTAACGACAAACCGGATTCTACGCACTCGTTCAGCGTCCGTGTCTGTTCAGTGTCCATGTATTGTTCACTTGTGAAATTAAGCCAAACGGCTGTTCTTACGTGTTGTACGGTCCCGGCTGTCAGCAGAATCCATTTTGAAGATCGCTCCGCTACGTTTGTTGTTGGGGACAAGGAGGGCAAGGCAGTTTTCTTCTGTTTAGTGGCTATGGAGAAAGAGATAGCATGGTAGATAAGGCTGAAAGTAATGAGAGAATGTTTTCCATCTCCAACGAAATCTTTTGCGAATATTTTTAAGTATCACTTAAAGCGGAAGGTGAGGCTGGAGAGAGATATCCTGCTCTCAAGTTCATTTTTATGAAACGTAGATACGAATACCAATTTGGTGTGGATAAAATGACCGGCCCTTCAGTTTTGCCTGTAAGTCAGATTCGATAAAATGATAAAATGCCTAATGGTATTTCGTTACTCCCATTTATGCTCTGATTTCAAAATCCGCCATTATCGACTTTACTTTTCCTTCCTTAAGGATCGATAAAATAAGCACCAGTAGTATACAGAGTTCGATACCAGCGACTACACACTTCTTTCCAATTTTGCGGCCTTATGACACTGAGAATTATAATTAGAGAAGTTCGAATGTTATATCTAAATTAAAACAAATCAACTTAAAAACTAAACGGAAATTGAACATCTGCAACCTAAGCTAGGAATTAATATTCTTAATATGATTTACGGGAACGTGTGTCCGATTATGATCAACATCGCGTCTTCATATTAGCTATTTTCCTTTAGTACACATTATTAAACATCTGCGTACATACATACGTACGTATGTACATACATTCATACGTACGTACATTCATGCATACGTACATACATACATGCATACATACATACATACATACATACATACATACATACATACATACATACATACATACATACATATACATGAGTGTGGGCGTATTTATTTGAGAATCGATGTATGTGTATGTCCAGTGAAAAGTATATAGACAGACAGATAGACAGACAAACAAGTTACTAGTTAGATAATAGATAGATAGATAGATAGATAGATAGATAGATAGATAGGTAGATATTGATACGGTTTATATATACGCATCACTTAATGCAGCTATGTTTCTCCATTTGTCATGCTCTGATGAAACGTAAACACCAAATCTGCCGAAACAAAATTTTCTAAAACTGAATATATACACTGAGTTTACGCCTAAATGACTACAAACATTATCCATTTATCCATACATTCATTCATATTTAGGAAAGGATAGGGCACATCTGGTAATCGTTATATGTTCCACTGATATGTCAGTGTGTCCTGGTGGTTTCTTGTTTATATAAGGCACTTCAAAGGTCATCCCATCTCTTGGTTAATCTGCTTCGGATGTAAATATAGTGTGTCACAACGGCCAGTCTGACTCGTTTTAGGTCCAACATCCGCTGGAGTTACCCAGCTTGAAAAATGTCTTATTATCGACAAGACGACTTCCAGACTGAAAAGTGTTATTGTAAAGCTAATTTTGAAATTCGCTGCCGAATAATTTTGTTATTCTAGAATATCTGAATTGACATCTGTTAAGTCATAACGAAACTCTAGTCGAAGTCTTTGACCGTATGTTTGACCATATGTAGCTAAACAGTTTTTCTCTGTCAATACAGATACTCTTTGTTTGTTTTTCTCTTTTTTTTTCTATGGCCTACGAAGCAAATGATTGTTGTTGTTGTTAAAAGAAATTATTATTATTATTATTGTTGTTGTTGTTCCATTGGTTGTTGATGTTGTTAATGAGTGTCAGAAATAGTAGAGCTCCACACTAAATGTCTGCAGCATTTTGCTACGTTTCTTTACGTTCTGAGTTCAAATGCCACTGAGGTTAATTTTGCCTTTCATCCTTCTGGGGTCGATAACATAAAGTACCAGTCAAGCACTGGCTTGATTTAATCAACTATAACCTCCCCTCAAATGTATGGCTTTGTTCTTATGTTATAAATCAATATCATTTTATCTTATCCTAGTTATACTGATGTTATATTACCTAGACGGAGACTAATTTAAGAGTCAAATAGGCAGTGCACTAACCTATTTTGAGGGTTAGTGGTTGTGAATCTGATCTGCTGATGTCAAAAAATTCGAGATTGGAAAATATCACCAAACCTCGGGATAGAATCTTATTTGAGTGCCATTGTTTTTAAAATTTATAGTATTTTCCTGAAATCATCTCTACGATTTTGAAGAACATGGAATTATTAAACTGATTTTGGTATTCTCAGTGAATTATGTCCTCAGAGAATGAAGTCCTGTCACAGACACTCACGTGTCACTATCACCGTCAGAAATGCAGTGAACCAGTGATTGGCTGATTGGAAATCTATAACCAACGACGCAGTTGTTTACCAATTCCAATACCGAATAAACAATGAATAGAATAAGACAATTGAAATAAGATTAACTGATTTGTTTAACTTTGGTTTTCACAATATAAAACCTCAGTTCTATATTTACATTAGAATATCGTTCTCGTTTACTTTACTTTTTATTAGTAAAAGCAATGAGAAAATGCCCACGATCTTTACAGGCCCTCTCAGACTGATGAGATTGGTGCGGTCGATATTCAGTTTGAACATCTGTAAATCGTTATCTACAGGGGGGGGGGGAGAAAAAACATGAGTAAGGACAGAATCTCCGAGGTCTCTGGTCATTGATGCATGGTAAGTCTGATGTAATGTGTTTAGATTGTATGTGTGACGCCAATTTAATTCTTTATAGATCGTTATAGTTGAAGGAAGAGCGAAGGGTGTTATCATATGCATAGGAGTTTATGTTATTAGAAGTGACAGCGAGAATGTACAGAGGGAAGATTGTGGGAGACAAAAATGAACCTTGGGGTACACCAGAGATAATAGAATCCGAATTAAAAAGAACCTCGTCAGTGAACACGCGCAATGAAGCGACCTGTCAAGAATCTTCCGATCCAAGAGATGAATATCAGAGTGCACCCATATACGGGCAACGTAGCTAGGAAGTTCTCATTTCAGAATAGCAAACGATTTCACCTCTGCCCCAACAACATTGGAGAGTGCGAGACTGAAAAGGGTTGTGTCTATTGAAGTAACCAAGAATAGTGACTTCACAGAGCAGGGAGTTGAGATAGTTGGGGATTGGGAGATCAATAGAGACAGCAAATAAACTCAGAAGTATGAGCAAGAGAGGCATTTGGCTAGACTAACTGACGGCATTGCTGTTGATATCCAAGTGAGAGAGATGAGTGGTGGGGAAAGTGGACGCTATGTTAGCGTAGACGCTGCATTTCAGAAAGCAGTTGGAATATAGATTGTTGTATGGTCTGCAGAGATGAGTTGAAGATAGAGGACAGGAGCTTTGTGTCTCATAGACGAATAAAATATTGCGTGATTTATGTGTTAGAAGAAGGCGAGGATTAGGCTCCAAGTTGGACCGAAATCCTTAGATGCTGGTGTAGAGGAAGGAGAATTGTCCAGCGAATAGATGGTTCTTGGTATTTAACTGTTTCTATAGTTTTGAGTTTAGATTATTTTGGTAGAGGAAGGGTTAAAAGGACACCACGACTTATGAACTACTGCTAACCACTGTGTTGATTCATGTAAATAGTCTAGCTGGAAGTCATTGGTTGCGGGTGGATCTCCCAAAATGCTGTGCTCACTAGGAGACCAGATACACACTGCAGAAAAGAGGATACTGCGTTATGTGCGAGCTGAGGTGTGTTACCCACGAGTTCGAGCACTTGTCCTGTTTATGCAAGACCAGATACAATCTCAATCAGGAGACTGCTCCGAATATTTGCAACAGAGAGTCTTCTACTAAATACACTCAATTACTAGGTGGTGGAGTTAAAACGGGGTCGTGTTAAGCCTACCACTCAATATAACCGAATGTTAAAGCAGACAATGAAATATCTATAAAATATATAACTCTGAAGATTAAATAAACATTTTGAAATTCGATAGAAATTTGATAAATATTTAAACATTTTTATTTCTGAGATTGATGTTTTTGTAAGATATATTTTCATAAAAATTGTATTTAGCATTGTTTTTAAGTATATAGTCATGAATTATAATTTCAGCAACAGATTTAGAAACTGAGCAAGATATTTAACTTTTTATACATTATTCACCTTTTAAATTATGGATATCTGTTTACGCTTGAAAGAATCTATAGTTAAATAGATATTTAACAGAAGAAGATTGAAAGAATCTATAGTTTAAAAGATATTTAACAAAAGAAGATTACTCATATTTTCTTATATAACGCTGTATATCATTTCCTTAAGAGTAAGTTGCCTCAATTCGAAAGTAGTAATTAATAAAATTGATGTATGTGTGGTGTATTTCATTATTTCGATGCCTCTGTTTCAAAGAAAACACACTTTATGATCTTTATCAAAATTTCATGATTTCTTTTTCAGGACCACACAAATTAGAATAGTATACACAAGCCATAATTCCGCGATGTAAATCATCTGGAATTCTATGGTAATCCATATATTTCCATCAATTCAAAACTGAAAACAAAACGAAACATTTAAATAATTTTCTCTCCTTCAACTCCTTGGTAACATTCACTGGCTATGAACAGAATAACATATAACCAAAAATTTGACTTGATTAAATCTATATAATATATTACAAAAGATAAAATCAGTAGAATATATGAAATGGGCATGATACGTTTTGGCTAAATTAGCTTCATATATTAAATGAGATATCAGACGAAATCTCTAAAAGAACTCTTTTTCTTGTTTTGTTCTGACATATCGAAAGGAAAGAACGTAACCATAATTGTTGATATGTTTGAAATTGTTAAAACTGCTTCCCAATTTGGATACTTGATAGATCTCATATCTAACAACATTGCGAATCCTTTAAAGTGCCTCATTGGAGAATTTTATCTTCCTAATATTTTACATTATTTTATAGTTTATTGTCAAAGCCACTAAATGTCAACTCGCTTGCAATGCATAATTTTTGGATATTAGAAAGGCGTTTCAAATTTACTATTTATTAAGTCTGTTCTTAAATTGGTAATTCGTTCGATTTTACAACTAGGAAATCGTATATAGAGAAACCCTGGGAATTCCACTCATTACTTTATTTTATACCGTCCACTCATTCAGAGTATAAATGCTTTTTGGATACTGACCTGCAGATGTTATGGATGGGCATCTGTAGGGCATAAATGCTTTTAAGATACTGGTTATCGGCTACATCAATTTCACCAATTTTGGAGTGCCGACAAAGGACAAAAGTACAGATGTTGCTCCCAACTAAATTATAAATTTAAAAAGAGAGAGAAAAAAAAAATAGTGATGCTGTTTAACTGGAGAACAATACTTGCAAGATTATATATTAACAAATTGGTTAATTTCAGCATATATTTTAATGATATGATCAAAGAAAGTGACACATTCTTGTGTTACAAAAAAGAGTAACATTAAATTGAGCGACTGTTAAAGTGTAATATATGCATCAATGAAATGGATGGGGGTAGTGGTGTTCTCATCACAAACACACCAAAACTCTCAACATTAAGTTTCAATATGAAATAGAAAAATAAAAAACAAAAATCTAAATAAAGTTGCACGAATTTCAATTTAAAAAAAATTTGGCAATGTTTTACTGGATGCTGGAATTAATAACTTGCGTCAGTATTAATTAAATTATTGCTGATTTTAATTAGTTTATACATGGAATCTGGGTAATAAATAAAGATACCTTCTCCCATGAAATTCTCTCTCCTCCCACCCACCCTCTCTCTATATATATATACATATAGTGGGGTTTTATACATACATACACACACACACACACACACACACACATATCTCCCTCCCCTCCCACATACTTGACACCGGCCACGCACTCCGCCTCTTCGACTCTTTCTCCTTCCCCCCCCGCCCCCCCCCCCCCCCCCTCCCCCTCCCTCCCTCCCCCCCTCCCCCCTCCCCCTC
>JAOPJM010001291.1:12184991-12198028 GCA_027124095.1 Muusoctopus leioderma
TGTATGTATGTATGTATGTATGTATGTATGTATGTATGTATGTATGTATGTATGTATGTATGTATGTATGTATGGATCGATGGATGGATGCATACATGTTTGTATATAGGGTCTGAGTTTTAACAATTTTTATTGGCTTCGATATTCATTTCTCAATCTATTTTCTACACGCATATGTATTTTTGCGTTTTCTTATTTTGCAACTTTATACATTTATAATAGCACAATTTTTCAATGTTGTGCACTCTCTCTATTGCACATACTGATATGTGCATCGTGGTGTATTTGCGTCTTGAGAATATGCCTTTATCTCTAAATAGCACTAGAAAATATTTTCTGGGTGTGCACTTTGGTTTATATACGGGGGAAATACTCCCTAAATGTGTATTAATAACGTCGTTCTTAATAGCTTATTGCCACGAGACGTAAGTTTAGAAAATTGAGTGAAATAATGTCCTGCTTTACGTCTACCTAATATGGAAAGTGGAAGCCAATGCAGTACCATACCTCTAACCGCAAATATCTATGGCTAGTAGGAGAACGTATTTATTTTCGCATGTAAGCTGTTTTTGCACCATCCTACTAGGGGAGCCAAATCAATTATGTCTTCTTTTCTCGCTGATGAAGGTACACGAGATGTCATTGTTTCCTTTGTGCGCCACAGGTAGATGCGATTAACTCGTGTACCAGAAACTCAATGGATTGGGTGCGAGGTATAATATACATATAACTGGCTTTAGTATTCGTTTCTCATATGATTTATAATGTTTTTGGAATTTTATACATTTGGAATAGCACCACTTTCAATGTTGTGCACTCTCTCCATTACATAAACTAATATGTGTATCAGGATGTATTTTGATTTGCGTCTTAAGAATATATATATATATATATAATCCCGCTGAGGTCAACTCTGAGTTCAAATCTCGCCGAGGTCAACTTTACCTTTCATCCTTTCGGGGTAGATAAATAAAGTACCAACATTCTGAAATGTAAGGGTTGGTATAAGAAGGGAATCTAAAAGTTTGGTCAACGCCAACTCATCACTTCCATTTCTTGTTCCACTGCATGGCACCTTGGGCAAGTGTCTTCTGCTATAGCGTCGGGTGGACCAATATCTTGTGAGTGAATTTGGTAGACGAAAACTGTGCGGAAGCCCGTCGTGTGTATATATATATATATTTATATATGTGTGTGTTTGTCTCCCCATATATGCCTTGTTTGTTTATGTCCTGTAATTTAGCGGTTCGGTACAAATAAGTACCAGACTTAAAAATAAGTACTAGGGTCGATCTGATCGACTAAAACTCTCCAAGGTGGTGCCCCAGCACGGCTGCAGTCAAATGACTGAAACAAGTATAAGAGTATATACAAATTTGTTGGTACTTATTAGAAATAGGTATTTAACTGAGAGATCCGTTATATTGGGCCAGATTAATTATAATTCAAACATTGGCGACCGATGTTTGGGCAGACGATATCCGTTGTAGCTGACGCGAATGATATCCGGAGTCCATATGGGGTATTTGCACTGGTCGCCGACACACGAGACATTGAGAAGTACAGCAAGGACAAACATGGACAGTTAAACAAAAAAATATTTATGTATTTTACAAAAATATTCTTTTATCTAAAAAAAAAAGGAGTGGGTACAAATCTGATAATGAGATTATTTACCCGTTTATCTACTGAATATATCAGCAAATACAAATATTTGATACGCCTTCCACATAAAGGTTTTGGGCATGCAATAAAATACCACCAACTGGTCCTTGGGTGCCTTTAGCAGAGTGCACTATGCTGCAAGTCTTCGGATCTTAGCCCTGTTCCCTCTTGGCTCACATTTTCCCTGCATATATGTTTAGGTTGAGCATTAACTGCATCAACCTCAGTCTGGGAGGGTCTGCTAAGGCCATTGCTTCCCCGCCTCTGATTAAATTATTTTAAAAACCACAAACCTATCCACAGTATCAATGTTGTGCATCATAATTTATATTTATTAAATTTCATTTTATTTTGTTTCGGAAATAATTTGTTCCTCTGGGTACATAGTTCACTAGCGATCAATCGCATTAGTTTTGTTGAAAACTCAAATTTTGTCACACCGCTTCCTCACTCACTTAATTTTTATCTTACGTTTTCACTCTCTCCACCCCTGTCTCTCAAGATACCTCTAATTTCTATGACGAAACCATTACCTAGAGACAACAGCCATTAAATGTATTCTTTTACTTTAAAAATCAATATATTAAATTATTATTGAAGCCAGTATTAAATAAACTACTATTGGATATTTAATAATTTTACGACATGCGTGGAACACGACTCACACTTTGTGGGTGAAATTGGGGTCTACGAAAATTGTGCGGGAGCCCATCGGATGGACCGAACATGTTTTGGGTAGTATACTTTATCACCGCCACACTGGATGCCTTTAGTGGATTCCACTGTGTTACAAGCATTCAGACCAGGTCTCCATTCTCAGGCAAGATAACTCTTGACACGCTGCCGCAACCTATCAGTCGTGGTTTCTTCCTCCCCCTCCCTCACCAGGCTCAGAGGTCATGCAAAAGGTCATTGACATCACACGTCCTCTTTTGGCTAAAGCATTTAAAAAAATGGTAACAAGCTAATTTAATGTATCTTGGTAGGGACCCTCGCGTGTCTTTAATTTGGAAACAATTATATACTTTTAATAGGATAATAAGTTATTTATTTACAACTTGAAGATAAACAATGTAACTATGTGTCTATTAATTTTACTACGTACCTGAAGCATCAGGTAACATCATGAGAATTAATTTTGTATCATTTCATTCTACAATTGGATTTTTTATTCTTAGACAAGGTAACTTGCTTGCTCAATTTATAATTGGAAATTAACTAATTTAATGTAAATTATATCCATTATTAGCATCAATTTGTGATAGTAAAGAGAATTATCGATTACACAGAGTAATAGGATGGTAGACTTAATCTGTCGCCGGTTTAACACCACCACCTGGTCCTTGGGTGCTTTTAGCAGAGTACATTCTGTTGCAAGCATTCGGACCAGGTCTCCAATCTGAGGATAACTTCCTTCCACCAGTCTTAAAGGCCCTGAAAATATAAAGAGTCATGGGTGCTGCGCTTCTTTCGCTGATTAAACAGTAAACACACACAGATGTGCTCTGTAGTGTAAATTCCTAACCCTAACCCTAACCCTAACCCTAATTCCCGTCAGTGGACTGGTTTCTCTTTTCTGATTCAAATTGGTGATTGTAATATCTAATCTGATTACTATATAATTATTTTAGAAATAGAATTCCCTTAGAACTTCTACGGAAGTATTTTGTTTCTACTACGTACTTTCAGATGAACATTGATGAGACATTTGTTTGTATAATTCATAATTTGGTTTCCTGTCTTGCATTTAGAACGTCATTTTCTTGTCTCCCCCACTCCCTTGAAGTCTTCGTAATTTCTTAAATAACCTCATTCACTTAAATGTCGACAGCATTCACAGCATTTATTATCTAACAGAAAAACACGAAAATTCTCGACAATAATTTGGATCCGTATCAAACTTGTCTGAGACATCAGATTCACATGTGCACTCACTGCTACTTGGCGTTATATACAGGTCAGCTCTGAGAAAACAGAAAATTGCTAATTTCCTTTCAAAAACAGTCCGTTTTTATTTATTTATTCATTTTTTTGTTTGTTCCCGACCCGCCCCCCCCCCCCCCCCCTTGTATTTATTATACATACTAAGTTACTTTGACTTGAATAGAAGCAGGTCACATGAAAACAACCGAGAGAAAGGGGAGAAGAAAGAGGTAGTGAGAAAAAACGGGAGAAGATAAATAGATGCAAGAGAGTGATAGAAACTTATGAACGTGAAGTACAAAAATATATATATTTCTTCCACATTAAATACTGCAAATCGAAAAATGTTGTAACAAACAAGGCATAGATTTTACAGCCTGAATCAGTCTAAAACTCTGCAACAATAAAAAAAGTGTTATAAATAAATTTGATTAAAAATAATGTACCAAACATTATTATGGAGATTTACATTGATTAAAAGTTATCAATAGTTTATATAAGTCATAACACGGTTATCCATCTTAGTCACTGTATCTATTTTCATCTATAGACCAATCATTATATATATATATAACACAAACACTAATAGAGACCCCTATGTACACACATGCAAACACACACAAAATGATGTGCAGATCATTTTGTTGCCTAAAAGACTGCACATAGCGAGAAACTCCGAGTAGTGATGTAGTTAAACCTCAGCGTAGAACGCACAAATAAACTCGATTACATGTATTGAGTACTCTTTCTCTCGATTGTACATCTAAACGAGTGTGTGTGTATATATAGAGAGAGATATATCCTTCCGTCCTTGGACCCTAAACTCCTGGTGCAGTCGCAGGGGCACCGTCGTGATCAGCGGCATGTATGGGGCATTTTGAAACCTGGCGGAGCCCACTCCTCTCCAGGTTGTGAACGCAGCCGATTTCTCAGAGAGTGAGAGAGAGAGAGAAATCTGGTACTTTATTTATCGACTCCGAAAGGATGAAAGGTAAAGCTGACATCGGCGGGATTTAAACTCAGAGCCCAGAAAACCAGAACAAATGCTGTAAAGCATACTATCCGATGCTCTAACGATTCTGCCAATTCACCGCATATATATATATATATATACATAGATAGAGAGAGAGAGAGAGAGTGAGTATACATTAATCTAACTTTCTGCCTGTCTTATCAGTGAAATACATTTACCGCACTGCGAATATATGTAACTTCTTGACATATTTACTCTATTCTAGCAGAGTATATGGATGGATTTACGCAAATTCTTTAAACTCATCTGTTTAAATAATTTGAAAAGAATATAGTAACAACAACAACACGAAGATAAACAATATTAACATTGATAGCAGCAACGTCACGACAACAACGTCGCTGAATTCAACTAACCGAACCACTAGTACAACTTAGTTGTGTATTATTGCCATGTAGCTTATCAAATGTCATTCAGAAAGAAATATGTAGTACATTTGCGCTTATTTTAAAGTGATTCTGAAAAAAGAGAAATGCCAACATAGCTCTCAAATAGAACAAAGACAGCTACAGCTGTCATATCATTGATTAAAGGGGGGGAAAAACGGCTTCTGAGTTCCTAAGTGCAGAGGCCTGACACCAGACAAAAAGCAAATTAAAACTCCTGTAAACTGCAAGGCTCCTAGAAATAGACTTCGAGATCTAAGGTTTTCCGTATTGAGTTTCATCTCGAGTCCCTTGAAATATTAATTAAAATTTAGCAGAATTTCTTTTTTTTATTTTGCTTTTCTTTTCATTTCTTCTTCTCATTCCTCGCCTCTATCTATCTTATCTGTACATTTTTCCTTCTTCTTCTCCTCGTCGTTATGTCGATTAAAAGCGTTCTTCCAGTTGATACTCTGATATCTGATGCATTAAACCAACCACGCAAAATATAACGAACTTCTGGAACATTAGTTCCTCGCTTCAGTTGTTAACTTCTTACATCACTTGTCGGCTGATTTGTCAATTGATGAGTGAGTGATAAGCTGCGTTACTCTACCTTATTGCTTGGTCAATTACGCGTTCTGTTTAGTTTATATTTACACACATTCATGAACCCCTACACACATATACATTGTATGAATATGAATATATATAATATATATATATATATATATTAGTTCAGGAAGCCACAGCTTCGAATAAAATATATATACTCTACTTTTTGTATTTAGTACATGTTTCTCTCGTTTGTAAGCACCAACGTGTATCTATCTGTCGATCTATCAGTCTCTCTCTCTCTATTTCTCTCTCTCTATATATATATATGAAGTTTCTGTTGATGTACGTATGTGTGATATTTCTTACAATATATATTCACAACTAACCAAGTGAAACACTAGCTTGGAGTACAGTTACCTTCTTCGAAAAACACATGGTTTTCGTGTAAACCCAGAGTCTGTCCAGCAGATCTAAATGCAATACAAGTGTATTTCTTCTTCCTCATCATCCCCTTCGTTTTAAGTTTATTACTTCCTAACAGTGGAATTCTTTCCCACTATATATCACAGCGACATTTATGTCTAATTTACTGATGTAGTCAGTTCATTATTTCATATCAGAATTAATGCCGCAAGGCCACACACAGCATGAAAAATAGACATCAAATATACGCCTCTTTTAAAACTATGCTTTGATAATATTTTCCCTCGTGAGTTTGCAGTTTCGAACATTATTAACCCTGTACAAATATGTTGTACATGACTCATATCTCTTCATACCGCTTATTTATCATACGAAATATATAAAACAAAAACAAAAAAAAAATCCTTTTTTATCCTTTCTCACTTGGAGACCTCTGGTGGTGAGCAAATTACATATTTCGATTTCGAATCCTAGTATCCACCACTATAACATTTACCATGCATAAACGAATAATGAATTTGATGTAATTCATAATTTTTTTAATTTTTTTATGAATGAAATCACCTAAATAATCCAGTCCTAATAAGTCTGAATTTCCAGTTTAGTTGGTGGAAATAGTTAACACCTCTCACTTAGAATAATTTCTTGGTATACAAGTTGTAAATTTAAACTTTTTTAAAATTTTATCTTATCAACTAAAGATGCCTAACTGTCATCTGGAATAACACAGAAAAGAGCCATAGAAATACTTGGAAAGATTTAGCATGCTATTGCGATGCTATGCGAACCCAAAAGCTCAGTGTTTGGTGATACGAAAAGTAATAGTGTATTGGAGAGGTTTGTGGAGTAAAGTTGTGACAAATATTATTCCTCCACTTGGAGTTAATACAAATATCATGAGTATACTTAAAAATTGATAAGGTCAACAAGAGCATAACCGTTTGCTATTTTCTACTTTTTGGATTCGAATCTCGCTGAGGTTAACTTTGTCTTTCATTCCTCTGGAATCGCTAAAATAAGTAACAGTCAAATACAAGTCAATTTAATGGACATACCCTCCCAACAAAGACGTGCCCTCTGCGTAGGCAAGTTAGGCAGTGCATACCCAGAAAAAATGCTAGTATTATGATTTTATAAAAACGCAATTTCCCCCGCTCAGTATTTCTGATTGAATGTACCTCACATTATATATAACGGTCTTCGGTACAGTTTGCGTCGGCCAAATTTCATGTAGGTAAGTAAATATATTGTATTGTCAAAATATTTTTACGTATTGTCTCGTAGTGATAAGAACTTTTGTTGGCAGTATATTTCATTTATGCCTACTGCCTAACCTAATTATTTACTCATGGCGCGTGCCTGCCTTTCACCAAATTTGTGGCGTTGTCCCTATGTTAGGAGATATTATTGCAACCCAGCAGATGCTGGATCGTGTTTCGGATATCATGATTGTAGTGTCAGTAAAATTGCTCACGTTGTAGTTGTTTAGCTCATGGTAAGCCCTGATCGAACAGACCTATGATCAAAATCGTTCCATTTCTGATCATACCATCGTTTTGTATAACAGTGACTACATTGTCCAATGTGTCCTTCCCTTTTTTAAGACACTAGGGTCTCAATTGAAGATCTGGCTGCTATTTCTAGCTGGTCAAGTGACCGCGTAGACGCTTTCTTGTTGGATCGTTTCCAGACATTATTTTATAGCCAAATATGTTTCTTAATGAAAATGGCACCGCTAGTCTGCCAGAGTGACCACTCAGATGCAAAATTGTCTAGTTATAAATATGGTCTTAGTGAGACCAATAAGCGAGGAAATGGGGCAGACTGAAAAGATGTTTACATCGGTCAGTAGCTACTACAAAGTGCAAGTAAAGGCTAGTGGAAGCGACGGGTAAAACTAGCCGACTACAAAAGACAGCATATTTGCGATTATGTCTTTACTCATCTAGTCAGTGATAAATGCATTTCACTAATAACCTAAAATATCTGTAATAAATTGATTCCGCCGATCATGGAAACCGTCTATTTGTTTTTGTTTTTGTTTAAATAAAACAAGGATTCAATCATTATTACTATTTTCTAAGTTAAGGAATTTTGCGGCGAATTGGCAGAGTCATTAGCAAATTGGACAGAGTGCCTTGCAGTATTCGTTCTGGCTCACTGCACTCTGAGTTCAAATTCTGCCGAGGTCAACTTTGCCTTTCACCTTTTCGGGGTAGATAAATAAAGTACCAGTCTAGGGCGGTGGACTAGCGGAATTGTTAGAGCGTCGGATAGGATACCTTGCGGTATTTGTTCCGCCGTGGCCTACTTGGATGGTAGAGGTAATCCGTCGCCTGGTTTAACACAACACCAGTCCGTTGAGTGCCTTTAGCGGAGGCCACTTTGTTGCAAGCATTTGGGCAAGATCTCTGGTCTGACGATAACTTCCTCACTCTCCCACCAGTCTCAGAGGTCCTAAAAAAAGGGTGATGAGCAATGCCTTCCCTCCAGACTAAGCATAAAAAAAGAAGGTCTTGTTATCAATATTCCAGCAGCATACTGATACACAAAGCATTGCCACAAACGATTGCCAGATCAATTCACAGCCATTTCACCTGCCACTTCAACTGTCTTTGCCTCAATGGCGTTGATGAAAACACTCATCGATTTACCTGCAACACCGGTTGTTTCTATTGCCACCAGTTCAAAGAGATATATGTCTAGCAGTGACGCGTACTTGCGCCGCTTGCCATTCTCGGCCCTCTTCACAGCACTCGATGGGTGGATCACGGCTTTCGAGACGTTGCTGTCAGTGAAAGTGTCGGTGATAGTGTCGTCTCAGGCCAACGAGAGACGCGAGGTGTAAGGAAAACAGGTCATCCCATCGGCACGTTTGCCATCCCCATGGTCCAGTCTGGTGGACTCCAAAATCGCCGATATGGCCGCAGATGCTGGGGACCATTTGTTTATTTCAGCATGTCGTAGACATCTCTTGGCATTGAAACGGCGGCACGACAGCACATGATATCCTTTCGGATCGATCTCTTGACCACATCTACACCTTATCATTCGGTACACGTCCGAGGCCACGAGAAGAGTCTCACCAACTCAGAAGGTACAGTTGTCCAGCTTAGTTCCAATCTTGGTAACTGGGAGACAGTTGAGCCAGACACCGCTCCGAGGCTCCCGTGCAGTTGCTAACTGTGCAAGATCTTGTTGACTTTGTGCGGCTGCAAGCACACACTCCGCTTGTCTCTCAACATATGTCTCAGCCCTTTTTCGTTGTTTCTTTTCCGGCGTCGGTAGAGTTTCGATGCCAAAACGAGGCGTCCATTCCTCTAAAATCGGCAGTATCATAAAAGGTCACCCTAACAGTAGCAAAATAATAGTGAAATGGGGTCTAATATTGAATCTCCGGCATTTCTAAATAAACCCCAGTAGCTGACAGAACCCTCTACCCATGATTGGAAGAGAAGAAGATTAAAATATTTGATATCTTGTTCAAAGTATTAGAATATATTAAATCATTGAAGAAAGGGGAGGGAAGAGGGGTGGAGAGAGAAAGATAGTTTTTGAACGATGTGGTTTTCAAAAGAAAATATTGCATGTGTAGTCAGCAGAGAGATAGAACAAGGGTGGGTGATATAAGTTGAATTAGAAATGTGTCAATAACTTTTCAATAGAGCAGAGACGGCTGCAGTAACATTACAAAAGATAACATTGAGTAAACACATTTAGATAGAATGTCAGGTACTACAGTGTAAGTGATGGTGAGAACTTTCAATTATGTTGTATGATATTTTCTATGTGACTTATAGTAATGCATTTTGTGAAAGAGTCACATTCTGGATAAATGTAATAGTGCAACCATGTGACATTATTATACTTCTGATCACGGTTGAAACCGATTCACTTGACATATCTCTAGTGTGAAAGCCGCCTTTATCAGTTTCAATCTATCCCTATTTTCAGTGGTCACAGTTCGGTTTTCGTAGAACAACATTAATAGGAGAATTTCCCTCATACATCATACACCAATAGTCGTTCGCCTTTGAAAACTTCGGTAAAAGCAATGTTGCTTTTGATATCACTTCGATGGTGTCTGGCATGTAAACCTTTTCGTGGTAAGTTGCCTGTCTATAAGCTCCATCCATTTCTCATCTCTTGGATCGGAAGTTTCTTGTTAGGTCACTGATAGAGCTTTCTCCAACACACTTCCTATCAACTCTGGTGTACTCTCAAGTACAGTTATGCCTTTCACACTCCTTTTTATCTATATTAACTACGTACTTGCTGTTATTTTTAATATCACACATACACGGTGGTGGAGATGATATTACCCTTCACTCTCACTTCTCCTTAATACAGTCGTCAGCTACATGGAACTTAAACATATCACCCTAGACATGCACTGCTTCTTTATAACAAAGACCTCGACAACCTCCTTCAATGGAGATATGATAACCCAGTCTCCTTCAACGCTACCATGACACAATCGATATGCATATCAAGGGACAGCCTTGCATTACACCCTCCATCCCATTAGGGAGGAGTGGCGCACAAATAAAACCCTCAAAGTGATCACAAATGGGAAGTTTCACAATCTCTGTTGATTTCTCACGGTGGCCTCACATATATCACATTGCCAAAAGTGTATCACAAAGACTATCCTCTTCAGGACCAGAATACACCAGGTCTGATCAATTTCTGACTATCTACAAAACCCAGGTGTACTGCCCACATATCTGGGAAAATGCTACCACCCACCCCACACAACTATATCCTAGGCTGCATCTAAAAGTAAAGTCATACGATTTAGCAGTCTCACTTACCAAAACGTTCCATCAGCATATCTGGCCCTCAGATATGCTGTTACTTCGCCTTGTACCATTATTAGAAAAGCTTTTCTTCTCTGAATTAGCAAGTTGAGTATCACCCGATTATGCGTCTTCCTCTCCTCTCGTCATGTCTACTGTGTCTCACACACCCCAAACTCTGCACTAAATACTTCGCCCAGTTATTTCTCCGTAGTATTGTAGCCCCTTGTAATTCTCTACCCACAATATATTTTTCTTACAGTCATCAAGCTAAACATGAACCACATTGATTTCAATAATCCTACAAAAGTCATACGCACTGCCTCTCTCCATCCAGCTAAATCATTTAAAAACGCTTTCATTAATGGATCATCTTTCTGTTAACATAGGTAGTTCTCTTAGAAGGCGACATGCCACAAAAATAAAAGGCTATTATATTTTCAACCAATACGAGTCTTAATAACTCCCAAATTCTCTTCCTCACTTTACTTCTGCGGCAAAGCCTGACACGCCCTTCACTATCTTAAAATTTCCGCAAATCAACTGCTTCGTGGTATCGAATTTCACTAACAAAGTGGATCCGAGTGGTATCGGCTAAATCAACTTTGACTTCTGTTTTAAAAGTACCTTTTCACTTACAGCAAACCTTTTAGAAACTGCCAATAAGACGTTCCATCTATTTTCTTCCCTTAATTGACTGTTATTTGTTTTATTCAGTTTTGTCCGTGAGGTCACTTCCAGAAATCTATTCTTCATTTCTATTTGTTACTCGGTACATTCAGTTCATGTCTATTATATCTGACTTTAGAAATAAATATATGTGTGTGTGTGTGTGTGTTTGTTTGTTTATTCATATGTGAAGTAAACGAGATTACCTTACGGTCTCGTTCAATCGGCCTTTTAGTCCGCTGATATGTACATCAGCGGATTGAGAGGAAATAACTGGCAATTGTGTAAATTGAGTTAGCAATTCACGTGATCATGTGATTGTCGAAGTAGTCATCTGTCATTTATAATTCACTAGGATGGTCTTTTTAAAAGTTAATGAGGGAACATTTGGTCATGTGTCGGCAGTTCGAAATCTACTTGCTTCTTTTGTTTAGGATTAGAGTAGGGTGGCGAATAATATTGGGTTACTCTGTTAGAAAGAGGCTACAGAACTTCGATATTCCTAAATACTGGTGCCTTATCTAATATTGCTCTTGTAATGCTGGTGGTCTCTCCTTTATCTCTAGATTTCCAAATATACTTTTAAAATGTTGGGGTGTGCTTCAGGTGTCGATGATGGAATGTGTTGTGGTGCCGGTGCAGGTAAATTTTGAAATAGTGCTCTGTGAGTCCTATATAGCTTGTTGAGACATTGCTGGTGGAGACATCAGCACGGTATACAATGCCTTTTCCTAGGCATTTTTCTTTTAGGGGGAAGAGCTCTCTATATTTCAGCAATTGTATATCGGCTTCTTTCGCTCATCGTTTATTTGCAATATATTTGTATTAAGGCCATTATGGCACTTGATATGTTTTTCATAGAGCTATAGCTCACCTTTATGTTATTTTTAATGAACAGCTGTTGCTATCTGTGGCTGTCGGGGAAATATATTTTGATCAGAGAGAGAGAACATATTTTACAACATTGGTTTTTATATCAATGTTGTATAATGGGTTATACCAAATAACATTTCTTGTACTAGTATTTTAAGGACTATTGCTATTTAAATCCTTCTTGATATCCGTTGCGTATTAGTGCCTCGTTTTAGTATTCTGCAACCCAGTTAAAGGTGGTTTCGTCGGTGGATAATGCACTTAACTCCTCTTACTTCTTCTTATGGGTACATGTTTGATGACTTTGGGGGGATGGGGAGACTTTGTACGAATGTACAATATGATACTATTAGGTTTCTTAAAGGGTTTGTATGAATTCGAATTTAGTTTAAGCGTGATGTCCAGGAAGTTCATAGTTGTCGACACTGTTCAAAATCATAAGCCTGTCATCCCTGTAATTCATTAAACCCATTCTAATGCCCTGAAAAGTAACTGCGGTTCGGAAATCTAACCCTGGCTACCTTACATATGATTTAACATGCATCTGACTGTATACACTTCTGACTCAAACTGGTATTGAGCACATTTATGTTTTTGTCCTACAAAATGTACGAACACACACACTCACACATTCACTCACTCACTCATATATATACACATGTATGTATGTATGTATGTATGTATGTATGTATGTATGTATGTATGTATGTATGTATGTATGTATGTATG
>JAOPJM010001291.1:12210285-12220349 GCA_027124095.1 Muusoctopus leioderma
TCTTTTGGCAATATATATCAATGCAAAATGTAAACGTTGTTGAGAAAACTGATAAGCCAGTGCTTTCAAACAAAGGTCACTTGTGATATTTGTTCTACTCTATTTACGGAGACACTCCCTGTTCACTTTCACCATCGTAAAAGCAGTGAGCCCATGACTGATCTGCCGGAAACCTGTAATCAATAACAACATGGGATATAAATAAATAAATAAATGGATAAATAAGTAGAAATATAAATCTTGTAGTCATGTGGGTGAAAACATTTTTAAAGTTTGGTACATGAATTAATTAACCCTGTGGCAGACTGGCGTCCTGTTCAAGTGGGGAGTCTTGCACTCTCAGTTACTTAACGCCACTTGAACTGGGATAAACTCCCGCCTAATGGGCCCATACGCTTGAGTAGGACTTCAAATGTTTGGTACATTAAAGAGTTAAAATGGGATCAAAAATGCAGTGAGAGAAAAGTAATATTTGTTGAAGATTAATATAATATATTTGGTAAGTAGTAGGGGAGACAACTCAGGACATGTTTTACACTTATTAGAAATCCTCAGCTGAAGAGTAACCTCGCCGTTAACTCGGTGAAGTATTAGTGAATGAATCACTTGGTAAATATACAGAAATATATATTTGTTGGCATAAATTGGCAGAGTTGTTAACACGTCGGACAAAATGACTTGTAATATTCGTTCCAGCCTACTGTGCCCTGAGTTCAAATCCCGCAAAGGTCAACTTTGCCTTTCATCCTTCCAGGTTACATAAATAAATTACCAGTCTAGGGCAGAGGACTGGTGGAATTGGTAGAGCATCGAACGGCATGCCTTGTGGTATTCCTTCTGGCTCTTTGTGTTCTGAGTTCAAATTCTGCTGTGGCCTAATTGGGTGGTAGACTTAATCCGTTGCCAAGTTTAACACCACCACCTGGCACCTTGGGTGCCTTTAGTGGAGTCCACTCTGTTGCAAGCATTTGAGCCAGGTCTACAGTCTGATAATACCTTCCTCCCTCCCTCCTACCATACTTGGAGGCCCTGAAAAAGTGTGATGGGCACTGTCTTCCCTCGTGACTAAGCAGTGAAAAAAAAAAATTCAGTGAGAGAAAAGTAATATTAGTTGATTAAATGATTAATATAATATATTTGGCAAGTAGAGGAGATAACTCAGGACATGTTTCATCCTTATTGGAGATCCTCAGCTGAAGTATAACTTCACCATTAATTCGATGAAGTATTTGCAAAGAAAATACTTCGTAAATATACAGAAATGTATATTTGTTGGCACATTGAAAGAGAACTGTTGTCTAAAAAATTGAATTATTGATAATCATCATCATCATCATCAACCATAACAATGATGATGATGATGATGATGGTGGTGGTGGTGATCACTGCTCATCATCATTATCTTCCTAATGATGGTGATCATAACATAATGATGATGTGTGGTTCTCTTCTGCCTCTCTCCCCTCCTCCTCATCAGGGATATCATCTTTGGAATCATAATCATGATCATCACCACCACCACCACCACCACCATCATCATCATATCATCATCATATCATCATCATAACTATCATTGTCATAATCACAATCATCACCTTCCCAATCATCATCATCATCATCATCATCATCATCATCATCATCATCATCATCATCAGCCACTAACCATAAATACTGTCACAAAACCACTTCAATTACCAATTAATTATGGCAAAAAGAGATTGTGTTGACTGTAATAGAGTGTTAGTGGGAGGAGAGAAGGATTAAGTGGGAGTGAAGTAGAGAGAGAGTGAAAGAGAGAGAGAGAGAGTAAAAGAGAGAAGTAGAGAGAGATAGAGAAACAATATGAAAGAGAGAGAGAGAGAGAGTAAAAGAGAAAAAGTGAGAGATAGAAGCAATATGAAAGAGAGAGAGAAAGTGAGTGAAAGGGAGAAAGCAGGAGAGAGAGAGAGAGTGAAACTGAGAGAGAAAAAGAGAAACAGTGAGAGAGAGAAGCAATATGAAAGAGAAAGAGAGAGAGAGAGAGAGTGAGAGTAAAAGAGAAACAGCGAGAGAGAGAAGCAATATGAAAGAAAGAGAGAGAGCGAAAGGGAGACAGAGTAAAAGAGAGAAAGCGAGAGAGAGAAGCAATATGAGAAAGAGAGAGAGAGAGAGAGAGAGAGAGAGAGATTGCGTGTAGGAGAGACAGCCATACAGTTTAAAGTAGATTCTGGTTTAATCTTTGGAGAATATTTTTTGAATATTTTATTTCTTTATATTTATAATTTTGTGGGGAAAAAAGATGATATTTTACTTATTTTTGTTCACTATTTTCATATTTTGGGGAAATCCTAATTGGTTATATTTGCAAAATAAAATAAAGAAAATAAATTAAAAGAAAGAAAAAAATGGTTAAAATAAAAGAAATTCCATCCAGAATACTGCACTATATATGGGTATGTATGCATATGTGTGTGTATGTATACATACATACATACATACATACATACGTACGTACGTACGTACATACATACATACATACATATGCACACATGTATGCATGTGTGTGTGTATATAAATATATATATACATATGTATATATGTGTTTATATATGTACATATCTTTATATATGTATATATATATATACATATATATGTGTATATATGTATATCTCTTTCTATATATACAAATGTAAGGAAAAGCTACTCAATACATGAAGCAGGGTTATTAATAATAGCAGTAATTAAAACTGTAATTATATACTGCCCTTACTTTGAGTTGCATGTCACCACTTTTCCACACAACTGAAAATTTAATTACAATATACAAGTTTATATAGGTATTATATATACTTGGTCAAAACGAGGCTTCCAAATACTGAGATCCTAAGATATAAAGATGCATAATCTGAAATTTAACATTTAAAATATTTAAAATATGGCAGTCAACAAAGTATCTAGATATACAAGCTTATAAATTTTGAGATTTTAAGGTACAAACACTTATAATCTAAAGTTTAACATTTAAAATATTTAAGATATGACAATCGACAATGCATCTTAGACATAAGGGTAGAATATGCAAATTTGACTGCTGACGGTTCACAAGGCATCTTGATATAAGGCTAGAATTTGCAAGGGATACAACATAAACAACACCATTTTTTTAAAGGCCAGTTTAAACATAAACATAATGTAGTGGAGGTGCATGGCATAGTTGTAAGGCTAATGGGACTCACGATCGTAAGGTTGTGGGTTCAATTCCTGGTCAGGGAGGTGCATTGTGTCCTTGGGCAAGTTACTTTACTCCATGTTGCTCCAGTCCGCTCAGCTGACAAAAATGAGTATTACGACCTGGAGAGGGTTGGGCTCCGCCAGGTTTAAAGGTTACCCTAGACACGGCGTGGGTCACGATGGTGCCCTTATGACTCCGTCAGGAGTTCTGGGACTCTTTGACCTTTTGAAACATAAACACAGACAGGGCTACACACACACACACACACACACACACACCCACACACACACATATATATATATATATATGATTCGTAGTGCTGGGAGTCTTGAAGATCGGTTCAGGGTGTACCCCTGTCCCGTGAAACTAGCCAGTAACTCCATTATACGAATCAAATAAACATATTTACACTCTACATGTAGTATTGAGTACTATTACCCTTTTGTGTAACTTTTGATTTTATATATATATATATATATATACATATGTTGGGCATCTTCACAGTTTCTGTCTATCAAATTCCACTCATAAGGCTGTAGTAAAAGACACTTGCTCAAGGTGCCACACTATGGGATTTAACTCACAACCACATGGTTACGAAGCAAACTTCTTAACCACACAGCCATAGCATAAATCAATAAATCAACTTTAAGGGTTAATTTATAACTGAGTTATTGTATAACGGTCTTTAATTAGTAGTCCACTACCTGTCGGCCATATTTAATTCACGGCGCATTGTTTAGCAATGATTCTTAAATTGTATAATTCTCCTTTTTAGTGACCATCTTTAATTCGTATTGCTTTTGCCCTTGAGACCAATGGCATATTTTCAGTGTATGCTAGATTTTCGTAGAGGCATTGTGGCTATCAGTAAGACAGTTATTTTACCGATGGACAAGTCCACCTGACTTCCAGATGCTGTTGGCATTGATTAGCCTCAGGATGACCCTGATTGAGGAGACCTAGGACCAAAGGCATTCTAGCCATGACCATCCCATCTTTGTTTTTCAGACATAGTATCCAATGTGTCCTTCATTTTTTTTTTTTACGTCAGTAGGCTGTGATCTAGAGGAAGGGAGATTTAGCTTCTATTTCTAGCGGATCAAGCAACCATGCCAGTTGTCATAGGCTATCAGATGGATTATACCTGTAATTCAAAAGTCCAGCCTTGTCATACTGTGTCATGCTGATTCTGCCTGAGAGTTACATTAAGGGTACAAGTGTCTGTGGAATGCTCAACCACTTGCGTGCTAATTCAATGAGTAGGCCGTTCCGTTGATTGAACAATTAGAACACTCATCATCGAAACCGACAGAGATCCATCATCATCATTAGATTACCTTCAAACCAGTGTTATCTGTTCTTAATTTCCTTTTTTTTTCTTTATTTATTTTTATAAACATTTTTCAACACTGTTTGTAAACGCGGACATACTGCAGCAGCAAGTGAGTCTAGTGTGTTTCTTAATTGGCTGGTTGTTATTTTAATGTTCTTGTTAGATTTTTCTCTTTAAACTAGCTAAATGCCTCTTCTAAATCAATTTTTTGCACTATTTACAAATCTAGCATAATGTCATTTTAAACAACTGTCATTCATTTTATCAAACAATGTTTGTGTTCACCTCAAAACAACATTCATATTTCAGCTCCCTCTGATTCCCTACTCACTTTATACCATTCTTTATAAACCAGCTATTGCCTCTTCTAAATCAATTTCTTGCACTATTTACAAATCTAGCATAATGTCCTTTAACCCTTTCGTTACCATTATTTCTAATGAAATACACTGCCTATGATTTTCAATCAATTTTGAAAATAGTCAAGAATTTGGAGGAATTTACTAAAATGACTAACTTTCTCATTATTATTGAGCTGGTGTTTGGAACATAACTTAACAAAAGGTTCTTACATAAGATTATAATGGGAGGATTAAATTTAAATATGAACACTTTAAAACAAATCATAGAACTAAGGGCAGTTTCATGCGAGTAGGTACCAAAGGGTTAAACAATGACATTCATTTTATCAAACAACGTTTATGTTCACCTCACAACAACATTCATATTTCAACTTCTTCTGATTCTGATTCACTTTATATCATTGTTTATAATCTAGCTAAATGCCTCTTCTAAATCAAATTTCTTGCACTAATTACTGTTTTACTAATTTACTTATTTCAGTCATTGGACTGCGGCCATGTTTGGGCACTGCCTTGAAGGGTATTTAGTCGATCAGATCGACCTCAGTACATATTTTTAAGTCTGGTACTTATTCTATCAGTTTCTTTTTGCTGAACTGCTGAGTTATAGGACATAAACAAACAAGTGCGTGAAGACAGAGAGAAAAACACACACAAACACACACACATACATTCACACACACACACACATATATATATATATGTATATATATATGTATGTATATATATATATATATACACACACATATATGTGTGTGTGTGTGTGTATATATATAGCATGGAAAAACGGACGTAAAAAGTGATGATGATATACGATGGACTTCTGCACAGTTTCCATCTACCAAATTCACTCACAAGGCACTGGTCGGCCCGAGGCTTTAGTAGAAGACACATGGCCAAGATGCCACGCAGTGGGACTGAACCTGAAACCACATGGTTGTGAAGCAAACTTCTTAACCATACAGCCATGCCTGCGCTAGCACAATGTTCTTTTAACTACTGTCATTCATTTTATCAAACAATGTTTATGTTTACCTCAGAACAACATTCATATTTCAACTCCTGATTCTGATTCACTTTATACTATTGTTAATGAACATTTTCAATTTGTGACAAATCATTTGGTGACCATCCTTTAATCATAACATGCCGTAACAGTCTTTCAATTTACAACACAAAGCCATAATGATTATCTTAGAAGAAATCAAAGTTTGTTACCCTGGTAATTATCTTTTACGACTTCTTCTTGTTCATCATTTGGTAAATATCCCATCCTTAATTTATCACCTGTTTTATGAACGTTTTATAATTTATAATCTACGCTCTGGAAATTATTTTCTTTTTATTTATTTCCAACTGATTGAAGAGCAACTATATATATTTTCTGGAGCGATCGTTGATTGATATCTTCTCCGTTACCGTATCTTTTTTTGTTTTCAGAGTATTTTATTGTAATTTATAACATATCTTTGACAGCAATTATAGATTCTTGGATATTCTAACAAAATTAAGTTAAAGTCTTTCATGAGCTTATGGGCCCATTAGGCCAGAGCTTATCCCAGATTCCGTTGTATTAAGCAACTAAGAGTGCAAGGCTCCCCACTGAATGGGATGCCAGTCCATCACAGGGTTAACCCCCGAGCTACTGTTGTTACTCATTTTCAACTGAATAGACTGAAGCAGTGTGAAATAAAGTGCCTTGCTCAAAGACACAACGTGTTGCCTGGTTTGGAAATTGAACCCACAACCTTATGATCATGAGCCCAACCACCTAACCACTAGGCCACACATCTTCTAACAAAATAGGATTATTATTTGCGTTATTGGTTTCTTTTGACTCAGCACAAAGTCCATTTTCATTGCAGATGGGGTACAGTCAATTAATGAAGTCGGTGCTCATATACTTAATGTAGTGGGCTGAGAAATTTTAGTTAATTAATTAAAATCACTGTCTTGGTGGGGAGAAAACATCATTAGCTGCTTAATGATCAATTTCTGGTGAAGAAAGGCAGGGGTGACAACCTTGAAATTTTAATTATTTAAAAATAGAATGTGGGCAAGTCAGTTTGATCTTGGCAGTAGGGTGACAACTCTGGTCATGTTTCAGTCTTATTAGACCTCCTCAGTGAAGTATTGTCTTTACTAATACTGGTTTTGATATTCTTGAGAATCTGAGTTCAAATCCTGCTAGTGAACAAGGTAGGCTTCTAAGGCCGGGGTACAGCAATATCTGTCGGCAGGCCTCTTCTGGAAAACCACTTCTACCTGTACTTTCTTTTAATAACAGTGGCACTGTAAGGAAAGGTACAGTAAGAAGTAGCATATCAAGATATAGACATATCCTCAGGCCAATCACCTGGTCTGAATAACTTGCAACAGAGTGGATTCCTCTAATGGTACCTAATGGCCAGGTAGTGGTGTTAAGTCAAGAAATGGATTGCGTGTACCTCCCACATCTCAATGCACAACTAGTTTTCCATCTCAGGCATGGGTGTTTGGTTAAGAAGTTTGCTTCGTAACCATGTGGTTCCAGGTTCTATCCCACTGCGTGTCACCTTAGGCAAGCGTCTTTTACTATAGCCTTGTGTCGACCAATGCCTTGTAAATGAAATTGATCGATGGAAACTGAACGGAAGCCCGTCGTATATATATATGTGTGTGTGTGTGTGTGTGTGTGTGTGTGTGTGTGTGTGTGTGTGTGTGTGTGTGTGCGTCTCTGCGCTTGTTTTTCTCTCTCCGTTTGTTTATGTCCTTAACTTAGTGGTTCGGCAAATAGTGACCGATAGAATAAGTACCAGACTTAAGAATAAATACTATTGCCGATCTGATCGACTAAAACCATCCATGGCTGCAATCCAGTGACTGAAACAAGTAAAAGAGTAAAAGAGTATGTACATATTGATTTCTTTCTTCGACAGAAGGCTTTAGATTGTTTAAAGGACTGTATCAACTTGTATGATATTCATACTTCTTCAAGAGAGCATTTACAGGAATTGAAACCTAATCGTGAACTCGTTTCCCTAGAAGCAAAATTCTTGTTCTACCATGCTCACCTCTTCAATATGAACAATCACTCTATGATGTCTGGAAATCATGTGCGTGTAATTCACTATGATAAACTGAAAGACTATAGGAAATTACATTTCTCATGGTAAATAATATCGTTTTAATTATTTGATGTCAGCATTAAGATAACCTACACTCTGTTGTTGAATTACGTCTACTTTCAGTCACACGCAATCACTTGGATATCTTCCATTCATTTCAGATACGAATTCTAGTCGGACGAGGGTATAAGACTAAATTCTTTCTACTTAAGATACTGTATGTTGTAATCTAGACCATTACTTATGAGATTCTTAGAAGAAAAAAAAAACTTATATTTTTTATTGTATAGCTCATATATAGCAAGTGGGCTGTGAAAAGATAGATAGCTCATATATTATATATTATTATATTTTTGTACTGCCCTAGCATGGCTATGTTAGAGAAGTCATTTTTGTTTATTTCCTTTTTAGGACTGACTAAGCTATGTGATGACTTGTGCTGGGGAGTATTTCAACTAACAAATAGCAAATGATGCACATTATGTGACCGTAAATATAGCTATAATTGCAAATCTAAGAGCATTGTCATATCATATCCTGGATTAAAAGGGGTTAGAGGTGAACTAAGAGATCAGAATTTACATTTATACGAAAAAAAATGTTTTTTTTTTTCAACTTGTAAATGAGAATTTACACTTAAATGAAACACAAATTTAGTTGTTATTTTTCTTCTATTGTGTAGCTTATATATATATATTATATTTTCATGTAATTCCGGCATGGTCTTAGCTGTGATGGCTACAACAAACTAAAGAAAAAAAATAATTTGGCATTGTTTGTGTCGCAGCGTGATCTGAAATCCGAATAAGAAAGCAACATTGTTGTAGCAGACTCAGTAGTAATATCGGAATAACGTAATAAAGGAATAATGTAATAAAGTAATAAAGGAATATCTGCTTTTCTGGGGTTAATGCAAAAACTTCTAGATATAATTATGACTGATTAGGCAGAACCTAATCAGTTTTCTGCGGCTTAATGTTAGCAATCTAAGATCCTCCAAAATTGATGCTCGGTTAGTGATCTCAGTTATAAGTGAATAATATTGTGGTGATTCGCTGATGGTAAAAATAAGCAGAGCACTCGACAAAAAATGCCTTGCAGTATTTAATTACGTACCTTTGCGTTCTGACTTCTCACATAATCTACTTTGCCTTTCATCCTTCTGGGGTTGATAAAATAAAGTACCAGTCAAGCAATCGGGTTCGAATTTAATGACTATTTACTCCCACCAAAATATGAGGCCGTTTCTTTTGCCTATGACAGAAATCAATATTATGTAATGCGTTTATATGAACCCTTTCTATTTCATGCAGTTTTCTTAATTAAACTGCAACAGTTGTTTCATATATCCAGCTGTGAATCTGTGTAGGCGAATATCTACAGTTTCCTAAGTATTATGTCGTTCTATAAGTTGCGACAAGTGAATAGAAAGAGCTACTTTCTATGCTAAATTTACCATAGAGGTTTTGATTTTGCTGCAGACAAGACTGGTTGCTTGTTAATTAGGTGTAGCTATATTCCAATGTAAATGTAAATATGAAGGAAGCGATATACCGAGACAGTGCACTGACTTGAGAAGTTACGTCATCATGATAATCATTACCACCACCACTGACACCACCTTCACATCTGCCGCTACCACCACCACCACCACCACTAACAACAACTACAGCTACTACTGTATCACCATTATTGGAACGTTTTCACGCTTTCACTTTTAATATAATTTTTATCTTATTGCCTTACAAGCACACGCACACGCACACACACACACACACACATTTGGATACATTGTGAATAAGTTCACGTACATACGTTTGATAAGCCACACATTCAACCTCGCTGTGTAAATAGAGTCTGTGGTTAAACCAAACGGCTTTCTCAGCACTTCAGTTATTTTATTTTATATGCGCGCTGACAGCGAATGTAATTATATGCAAATGAGGAAAATCAACGCCTGTTACTAATACCATTTTTTGTAAGTCTCTCTCTCTCTCTCTTTTCACAGCCCACTTGCTCCCGTGAGGGGTCGTGGGGGCAGAGTCCTT
>JAOPJM010001291.1:12234919-12246793 GCA_027124095.1 Muusoctopus leioderma
ATTTATTGCTGCAATGATGTCTGAGGTGTCGAGGGTTATGTCAGAGATGGTATGTTGGGGGTTGACTTCGTCGAAACGGCCTAAGTCAACATCAGTGGGATCACTGAAGACAGAGCAATATTGTTTCTGCAGTGTCTCTGCCATTTCGCTCGGTCAGTCAGGTCAAAAAAAAAAAGCAAAAGAATTATTGAAGATGGAATTGAAAACGATGCAAAATTGGTGGAAGCTCTTCCAAAGCCCGTAAAGATAGAAAACAGACAACAAATGAACATCAGTCCCGACTCACACAATGAGCAGGCAGCAAGAAATAGGAAAGTAACGTCATGCACTGCGTACTGCGCAAGCCTCCACACATACAAGACGTCAGAAGGAAACTTAAAAACACCAGGCATATCTTAATACTGATGCTTTCAGGCATTTGATGACGAGACAAGAGCCTGCTTCCAAGCATTGCGAACAAAAGCCACCAGCCGAAAGGCAGTGCCACTTACTACAGCAAACCTGCAAAATGCTGCATTCAATAACTCAGCTAACACAGACTATTCTTCTATTGGCTACATGTCAGATATATGCCAACATTGTGAGCAAAGAAGTGGAAAGGTGAAACACCATTAATGTGTTGTTCCAATAGAAGAGTTAGCATATCTCCTCTATTGGCTGAGCCTCCAAAGCCACTGAAAATGCTGTGGTAGCTTCCACAACAGAGTTTAAATATTTTCTAAAGGTGACCAGAACCTATACTTCAGCATTTCATATTACCTCATCCGGAGCTAATATCATAACAGAAGTGGGCTTTAGGCCAACATTCAAAGTGCAAGGGTAAGTTTACCATCGCATTTAGTCACTCTAACTCCAAGTACATGAACCTCCACAATTCTTGCACACTTTTCTTTGTTGGAAATATGCATAGGGAGAATACTGCTGCAATTACATGAAGGGCCCCAGGCTTGATATTACACTGTGGATCCAGATGATGATCCATACCAGAAACAATTATGAAAACAGTTTTAAATATGTACTTGAAATTGTTCCTGCAGTGGTCTTCAAATTAGTCATTGATGCAGATAAGTGCCCACAAGGAAAACATCGTAGTCGATTCAATTAACCACTCTGCAATGAGGTCGCCTTGATCACAAATAACTGGGAGCATGGCAAAATACAGATTTTCCTAAAACTTCACAACAACAACAACATAAGAGGATAAGTGAGACAGACAATATGATGCTCTTTAATATCCGTTTACCTATGTACATGTAGAAAGAAGATGGATGCCACTATGGAATTTCCCATGGTCAGGGAACAAAAGTTGTGTCGTGCGTGGATTTTGATGCATACTATTTCATATTTCGTCATAACTACTTTAACCACTTACAATGATGTCAAGATTTAATCCACCAGTATGCTGTTGACATGTACGCCATGGTGGAAACAGAAAGGTTGTTATAGATAAAGACAGACCAAAAGGAATTGCGTATGGACTTATATATTTACCTTAAAGATAGCATCAACAATTGTGGGGGCACAGGAACTGGTCAGTTGTGCATTCTTTCAGCAAATTCTACAGGAACTTCAAGGTACATGCTTAAACAATTTCATTGTGCCATGACCTATGTCAGAACTTATGGAAGGCTAGATCTCTTCTTCATCTTTACCTGCAATTCCACTTGGAAATGGCAGAGCGAAGATCTTTTCTTAGGACAGTTTGATGAGGACCGACAGGATTTATTGACCAGGACTTTTATCAAAATGATGCACCACATAACGAAGTAAGACATCTACGGTACTGCAAGATGTGACATGTAAACCATAGTGTGGCATACAAGAGGCCTTCCTAATGCACACATTCACACTTGGCTAAATACAAAAATCCACTTAAATCAAATAGACTCAATTATATCAGCAGACCTTGTAGACTCTATAAGAATCTAGGGACACCATCAACAGAATAATGGTTTATGGGCCATGTGGGTCTTTAAATCCAACAGTCCGTTGCATAAAAAAAAAAACGCGCCGAAAGCTATCAGAAGGAGAAAGTTCGATGATGGAGGATTTATAACCAAGATGAAAATGAGAAACGGTAAGGATGTTGAGATTGACAACCGATGGGTCATGCCTTACTGCCCACTGTTGTCAAACACCTGTGATACACTCAATGTTGAGTTCTGTTACTCAGTCAAGTCAATTAAATATGTGTGCAAGTATGTCAACAAGGGATCTGATGCTGCTATGTATGTTCTTCGAAACAACATACAAACGATAAAGCGACCCAGTTCCAGTTGGAAAGGTACATTAGCAACAATAAAGCACTCCGGCAAATTTTTGAATTTCCAATTCACGAACGGCATCCCATTAAGTGTCCATCTGAAAAATGGACTAAGAGCCTATCTCATTGAAGAAAATGCTTTGAAACAGATACTCGCTCCGAAAAATGCAACTCTTACTGCATTCTTCAAACTTTGCCAGGTAGATTCCTTTGCACGTACATTCTTTTATTCTGAAGGAACATCTTTCTACACCTGGAATAAAAATAAATGGAGTAGGAAAAAACGAGACAACCATGTAGATGTTCATCCTGATATTTTGAAACATGGTACATTGAAAAGAGTCTACACAGTTCATCGAAGCAAGTAAAAATATTTTTACCTTTGTATATTATTTCTTGATGTTAGAGATCCGGAATCTTTCAAGAATTTGCGAACATTCCAAGGTCAACTGTGTGACACATTCAGAAAGGTATGTTTCAAGCAAGGCCTTCTTGAAGATGATACACAGTGAGAGGGCACTATGACAGAAGCAGTGGTCTCACAATCACCAGCCAACCTCAGAATTTTGTTGACAATTTTGTTGTAAGTTTATAGTATTTCGAACCCACTTATATTATGGCAAATTCAGACAAGATCTGTCAGAAGACATAAAGCAACAAGCTCAAATGAAGAATCCCAATTAAGAAGTTAGCTAAAATGATACCATTTTCAACTTGGCACTTATTACCATTCAGCTTCTATTGTTAGGCCTTCCTAAGGCTAAACGGAATCAGTGACAACCTTCACCATGAGGTTCTGCGTCAGATATTTTACGACATTGAAGATCTTCACCAACAAGTTGCAACTAATAAGCCAAAGTCGCTACTTGACCAAAATATAGCATACTCAACAATCACCGACAGTGTTGAATTTCAGAAGGGTGCAATATTCTTCCTCGTGCATCTGGTTTGCTGTCAACTTGTTTGCAAATTGCCCAGATAATTGGTCTCTATGTAGATGGACTCTCATGCTGATAGATAAATGTAATTACATTAAATTTCTCCAAAAATATGACGACTTTAAGCAAGTATTAAGTTCATCTGCTCTTGTAACTCTTGGAACAACACGCAATGTTTGTCTAAAATCTCTAGCCAAAACCACAATGACTCCTATTATCTTTTTGTTTCCACAAATAATTTGAAGTGTTCTGTCCAACGCCTGTAATGCTGCTTTATAAGACATTGTACATTCATCTCAAACAATCATTTTGCATCTTTGAGAACTTTTTCCATCCTAGTTCCTTTGCCGATATTGCATTTAGCATTTTCATTTGTCCCCAGCTTGGCTGTCTTGCCCCCACTTAACAGACTGCTGCAATCCCAGAAAATGCAACTGCAAGTGCACTTGGCTAATTTTGACGAACTTTTGCCAACAGTTTCGTGAGAAATGTTTTCTTAGTTTCTCCCGGTGCATCAAGGAACACTTCATTACACTACATCAAGTTGCCGTCTGAAAGAGTGTGTAAACGCGAAATTTAAGTAACGGCATAGAGCCCAGCTGAATAGATTATAATCATATTCTATACGATGTATTAAATATTTTTTTGTTTTTTGCAAACAACGTATATATATATATATATATATATATATATATTAGTGCGTATGTGTGTATTCAGGCAATTATGCTAATTTCCTATTGCAATCCGAGAAGATTATTTAGACGAAAGATACTGTGAAATGAAAGTGGACAAACATTCCTCCTCTAAGTTTTCCAGAATGGGTAATCCGGCGTAAAATTCAATTTCTGAAATCTGCATAAATAATTCTTGCTTATGTTAGATAACAACGCGAAACCGTTTTTTAGTGTAACACTAACTATTCAAACATCTACCGAAATGACACGTGATGAAGTAGGAGTGGGTTTTTTGTTGTGTGGAGAACTAATTTTGATTTCTTCAACATTTAGATTAAATAGCTTTATATGCAGTTCTGTAATTACGTATTAGTAGTATGTGCGCTTGTGCGCTAGTGTAGTGTATGTCCTTGTGTGTATGTAAGGGTCTGATACCGCAAAATTGTGGGGTTTTTTTTACATTCTATACATTACAGATACCATGAGTTGATGACTTGAGACTCAATCAAAATCTTCAACAAACACACACACACACACATACACACACGCGCGCATACACATACAGACAGACTAACACACACACACATATATATATATATATATATATATATATATATATATATATACACACACACACACACGCAGCAATATTGCGGGCTGTTTAAGGACCTGGAATTTCTCAATTTTCGGTCCACAGTATTGGAGGTTATGAGAGCAAGTTGAGTTTCGCGGTCCCTTAGTTTCTAAACGAATTTGGATAAAGAGGTGGAGCTCTCTTTTTCCCTCCGTCTGAATGAGAGTATATATTGGTTGTATCGGCTCCAAAAAATATTTGTAGCAGAGCCCCTATAATTTCTCACGATACCATCCGTGGGTGTTATAGTTGCTCTATATATATCACCACCTTAAAGAGGTGCGATCCTCTGAGAGACAGTTTGAGGGTTTCCTGCAGTTAGAAGTTGGTTGTTCGAGTAGGGCTGTTTGGGTGTGTGCCTGACATTATAGTGTGAGATTTAGGAAGTAATTCTGTTGACATTATAGTGTGAGATTTAGGAAGTAATTCTGTTAAGGCAGAAATAGTTTTTCTTGTTCTTGTTATTTAACTCCAGTTCAATCCTGATCGAGAAAGTTTTATGATCAGACGCATTTCAACCGTGACCGTTCGTCTTTTTAGGGGTATGTAGAATTACATCATTTAATGTATTCTTTCCATATTTAATATGTTCTAGTGTGATTTTGAGGGAGATTTGGCTGTTATTTTCACCAGGTCAAGCAACCACATAAAGGTTCTGTCATTGAGTCAAGGTTTTCCTACTATTTATATCTAGTGCGATTTGAAAAAAAATTACCTCGGAAATAATTTCATTAGAATTAGAATTCAGAAAGCTAATATTTTGTCGACATGAAAACAAGTGGTTCCTGGTTATTTTCCTGTCAAAGAATTCTATAGAATTATATTCTTTAGAATTTTTGTTCACGAAATAATGTTCTTTATAAAAAGGAAATGTTAAGGATTCCAATTTTGTGTTTATATATTTACTGATTCTTATTAATCTATAGTTTTTTTTATATGATCGTCATCAAATTTTCCCTCACTATCTTTTATTTCGTTCATAAAAGAAATATTATTCATAAAAGAAAAGTTAATAAAAAAACCTTAAGTTTTTCTATTACTAATTTGAACACCTCAATGTCTGTGTGCAACTATCAATCTTTTCCTATCAGATACTTGTCTCGTTTCTTGAGTAAATGTATTTGATACCAAAATATATATTCTTTTTAATGAATCGACAATCCAGCTCTTCCGTTCACATTTTTACATATCTTCATGAAAATATGAATAAAACTGTATTTCTATTGATTCAAATATAAGGAAATCTCTTTAGTTTAGCCATCATATGGAGTTACGTTATTTTCGATAATGTCATTTTGAAAAGTTAAAAAGCAATCATAGTTTTGGTATAAAATGTTATTCTTCCATAGAATAAGTTTTTTCATGAAGATTCGGATTTTGTTATGAAGCATAAAGAGAACATCACCTTGTGTTGAAAATACAAGTTTAAATCGTTAAGCTTAGAAAAAATATCCGCTAAGTAAGTGAGCTTCAAAACAAAGTCTTCATTATGCAGATAATTCGCCAAATCACATTTTTCTTTCAGAAATATAACTTCTTCACGAATTTCAACTAGTATTCTTAAAACTTTCCCTCTCGACAACCACCGTACCTCGGAGTGAAGAAGTGATTGGTAAGTACTTTCCATTTCCTTACATAGTGTTTCAAACAACTGGGATTGCAAAGGTCTTGACTTTATATAATTTACGATTATAACAGAAGTCGTTAAAATGATTTTCAGTTTCTCGGGTAAGGATTTCGGTACCAACGCTTCTCTGTGAAGAAACAGTGAGTCCATGAAGCATTCGGACTAACCTCTTGAATCTGAGTCGTCACTCAACTGCTAAACCTTGCACATCAGTAAAATCGTCCAGTTGTAGAAAGAAAAAGTTGCCTTCACAAACCCTTTTATTCAATTGATTTTCTATCCACTTCGAGATATGTTTAATCCTATTTCATACTGTGTTATTTGAAAGTGGTATTATTTCAATCTTTTTCAAGCGTTTATCATCAAACATAACTCGAACCGTATCTTTTATTTCTGGGAGCACTAAAGACTCGGTAATTGTGTGTAGCTTAACAGCTTTAGCAATTCGCAAACTTAAAGCAAAGTGCTTTGTTATTAGCCTTGGTAAAATGTGAAATATTTTGGGGGGATTTTTTAAAAAACTCTTCTAGTTTTCTTTTTAAAAAAAAAATGGTTGGTTGATCTCTCAAATCAAGGGGCTTTATTTCCATATGCCGACGTAATTTGCTTGGACGCATGCTCTCATTTGCAAGGACTTCATTGTTAGAGATTTTTAACATTAGAGAATCATTTCGCAACCCAGCAAAAATCAGCTCACAACCCACCAAAAATCAGCTCACAACCCACAGATCAAACAATATATAAATTAACTTAGTCACTTATAAGTCGAATTTCTTATTTTTCTTCAAGCTACGATCTTGTGACAGGACGATGAAGTTACACTGAACTTGACAGTTATCTAGCTAGAAACCATCGTCATCACGATATGTATGCGATGTTGTTGAGAACATGCAGTATATCTAGTAGCGTAGCTAAAGGCGTGGAGGGGTGGTCCACCACAGGCGTCACTTTTTGTGGGACGGTACGTTTGGTCTACTACATTGAAAAGAAAATGGGTGGTGGCGGCCAACTCAAGGCTCGCCCCAGGTGGTACTAACTCTAGCTGCATCACTGAGTATATCACCAAGATTGATTTTACAGCCGGTCTGTATAAATATAATTCTGAATATTGAATATTTATCTATAGGCAGGCATGGCTGTGTGGTTAGGACGTTCGCTTCGCAATCACGTGCATCTGGGTTCGAGCCCACCGTGCGACACCTTGGGCAAGTGTCTTCTACTATAGCCTCGGGTAGACTAGTGAGTGGTATTTGGTAGGCGGAAACTGTGCAGATGTCCGTCGTATACAGATATATATATGTGTGTGTGTATGTATGTATGTGTGTGTGTGCGCGCGCATCCGTTCAGGATTTTTATTTTCCAGAATGTGATCATCAGTAGTGTATGAATTATGAGTCTACATTCTTTTTCTGAGAATCTATGCTCAGCCATAAGTTTGATCCAAGCGGGTTGGTTCATTTCCTGTTGATCCAATAATAATGGATATAGATAGCTGAAGGTGTGTTTTGGGTAGTGGATTTGTAAACTCATTATCAGTGGTCCATAGATGCGTTCATTCTGTGTATTTAAAAAAAACATTTTGTCAAGTGGACAGCTGACTTCCACAACAGGGCATTTTATTCGTAGTCCCAAACAACAATATCAAGTCGGTTGTGTCTTTGCATTTATTTTCAGGTTCCACCAAAATTCTTTTAATCCGATGGTCTCAATATATTCTTATTTCATTGTTGCTATCTTTATATTCCTTACCTTATTTCAGATTGCTCTCGCTACCGCATCATGTCTCACATGGAGGTAATATTTCGAAGACATATTCTATCTGTTGGCAATGATGTGGCTATTGTCTTCAGTTTTTGCTTTGCACAGCTAACATGTGTCTTTAGTATAAGAGATATTTAGCAGGAAATTCTTACTCCTGGATTGCTTGATGTAACCTTCAAGGTGAACATTTATGAACTTCCTAGTATTCCATTACGGGCTTTTAGTGTGGTTTATTCCATTCATGTATGTATGTATGCATGCATAGGTGTTTACAGGCTCATATACTTCATACACATTTAGGAATACCGGCTTTGATACATTCGCCCTTAACAATGTTTACAATAAATATTTTGAACACATAAATGTACATTACATTTTTTGCTAAATCAGATTATATAGTTGTTGTTGTTGTTTAACCCCAGCTCAGCCCTAGTCGAGCAGAGCTGTGATCAAAGATATTACTGCCGTCATATTCCTATCTTTTTTTTCTTCATATATTTTGTATCCAAGACTACATTATTCAATGTGTCCTTCCTCCATAAGACGGCTGGATGTGATTTGAGGGTAATTTGGCTGCAATTTCTAGCAGGTTGTGTTACCGCCTCGTTGGTTAGATGCTAAATTAAATCCGTTTTAAAATTAGATGTGCATGTATGCATAATCGTGTATAAATGTGCACGTACTACTGAAAATAGGGCTGTCTGATCTTTCATAAAAAACAAATCTTAATTACCTTTCAAGGTTTTAGAATAGTTTTCAATGTTTTTCTAAACAAATCTTTATTGAAAATCATTTCATGTTTTAGAACGCTATGTTATTTTTTTAACCCGCACAATGAGATGTTGTTTATTGGGTTATGTGAGATATCTGAATATTTTATACTGCTTATTTATAATTCACATTACTGTATATAAATAGATTTTACCAATAAAATGTTTGCGTAGAAAACTATTTGATGGTAGGTGGTCTGTATGAGAACTGCGATCTATCTCTACTCGTGGGTTTCGTCGTGGAACACACTCAGTTGGCGACTCACTGTCTGAAGAAGCAAGACAGACTAAAAAAAAAGAGCCTAGTTTATATAAAACGAAGAATATGTTTATCAAGTTTTTATGCCAGAAAATCCTTTAAAACAACCCCACACTGCAGCGTTATAATTAACTGTTATAAATTTCCTTCTAACAACTTGGTTCAGTCAAGTAATTATTCTGTGGTCTGTAGCGGATAAGAAAATTATTAAGACACTATGTAATGAGGTTAATATAAACTTAAATACACTTTATATCTCCCCATTCCAGTCATGTAAGAAAACAATTACTTTCCCAGATAAAATATCACTAACATTGACTGAAGACGGTTAAGATACGCAGGAAAACAGTGAAAAAGATTCAGCTGTGGTTTTTCTTAATATTTTTGTTTGGCATTTTAAAGTTTTGAATTTGAATCCCAGAACTGGAAAATTCTCGCCAGATTTTCTAAATAATAATCAACATTGAGAATAATTCCCATGAAATACGCAATTCGTCTTGTCTAAAACGTTTACTGAATAACCAAATAAGTGAATCAGTAAATATTTTTTTAACATTTGCTCTCCATCTAAGAATAATAAGGTTGGCTAGAATAATAAGGTTGGTGAGATTCACACTGAATTTCGACACAGCACTTTCTATCTAGAACTAAAAGTATTTGATGTCAAAAGTAAAGTAGGGGAGTTGAAAAACTTTGATTAACTGAGATTATCCGTGTAATTATTCGACAAAAACTCCCTCTAAAGGTGTTCAAAATCTAAAACAACAAGCAAGGGAGCTAACACTAATAAGATCAATGCAGATTGGAGAGGATCTGGTCTTTAAAACCAACTAGTGGAAAGCAAAGGATATGTTTCGGTCTTAGCCTCCTCAGCGAATAATAGTTTATTAACTCTGTATCTCTCTTACAAAGAATGTGTTTCAAATAATACATTTATACAGAATTACCACGATTCTATTTCAAGATACTAACCACTAACTGAGACGTTTCCCAGGAAACGCAGAGTATCCTGATAGTATGTAATAGAGAAAAACTCCCTCTATCGGTGTTTGAAATCTAAAAACATCAAAGGAGTTAACTCCAATAAGATCAGTTAATCGAAACTTTAGGACAATAAAGACAATGTAGGTTGGAGTTGATCTGGTCTTTAAAGCCACTAGTGAAAGCAACGGACATGTTTCTGTCTGCTTATGAATATCAACAATATAAATGAGGGAAAATACCTCAGGGAAACTTTTCCACATACGCAATATAAATCGGTAACGTCTCACATTTGAAATATAGTGAGTTGAAAAAATTCGATCATCTGAGTTTATCCAAGCAATTAGTTGGCAGAAACTCACTCTAGGGGTGTTTAAACTCTAAAAACGAGCAAGAGAGATAACTCCAATATGATCACTTATCTCCCTTGTTTTTAAATTTGAAATATACTTAAAAGGGGTTTTTCTCTACTAAATACATGGATAATCTCAGTTGATCGAAGTTTTCAACTCCCTCACTATATTACATATGTGATTCCATACCGTATTTGTATTTAGTATGCAGAATGCACCCCTAAGGTATTTTCTCTGTCATATTCTTGATATTCATAATCAACGTCAATACATTCCCACCATTTCTATATATATTGATCACTCTTAGTCTTGCCAACTGAGTAGAATATGCTTCGCCGAGGAGTCCGAAATATGTCCGTAGCTGTCACATTGCCGGCTTTCAAAGATTAGGTTTTCCCTCTAAGCATTCAAATTAAATTTTCTGTGAAATTAGTTCTTAATTTCTTGAAATTATCTCCTCTTTGCTGTCAGTCGCTAACAAGTTTTTGTTTTCTTTCTCTAAATAAGAGGCAAATTTCAATTCATTGAGAATATTTTGCGCACGTCATTCAGTACATCATCACCTACTTAAATTACCTTAATTCATTCCATTGGCCCACTTGAGTAATTTCCCTTAACTCACTTTTTCTAATTTTGCAGATTATACTGGCAAAAAATATTCGTGACTTTTTTTTTTTGGTACCTGTAAAAATGTCCACTGGCCAAAGCAAACTGAGAAGACTAATCTTCGCTAATAAGATCAACTACGACCGAAATATATCCTTAGCTGTCACATTGCTTGTTAACAAACTTCAGAGTTTTGCTCTAAGTACGAAAATTAAATTTTCCGTGAAATTAATTATGAATTTCTTGAAATTATGTCCTTTTTTCTTGAAGACTCGCTAACAATTGCCAGTAGGTTTTTGTTTTCTTTTTCCAATTAAAAGGTAAATTTCGATTCATTGAGGAACATTAAATGTATGTATGTGTATATATATATACGTCATTCAGTAAATCACCACCTACCTGAATTATTTAAGTTCACGCCATTGGCACACGAGTTATTTTCCTCAAGTCACTTGTGTGTGTGTGTGTGTGTGTGTGTGCGCATGTATGCATGCACACTTGCTGTGCAGATACATTCTATTTCTGTGTGTATGTGCTTGTGTTCTTCTGTGTATGTGTTTGTGTATTTTCACCGATTTGTGTCTAATCGTGTGCGTGTATGCATTCGTATGAGTGCGTGTTTGTTTGTGTGTATGTGTGCGTGCTTGTGTATGTGTGTGAACCACGGTGCACAGAACGTCTTTCCACAATAACTGTTATTTACTTCTGCTTCCCTTTCCTCCAAAGTTAGGTCACAATGGCAACTGGAATTAAATTTCTGTTTTCTATCGCAGAGTATTATTCTAAAAGGTTATTCTTATAATATTTATAAGTTTTAAATATATTTACTTACTGCCTAAATTATTTAAGAAAAATCAATGAGAGATAATTAAATGGTATTCAGAGGAATATATGAAAAAACAGTGTGTATATATATATATATATATATATTATATATATGTATGTATGTATGTATATATATATATATATGTATATATATATATATGTATGTATGTATATGTATGTATG
>JAOPJM010001291.1:12325417-12335462 GCA_027124095.1 Muusoctopus leioderma
CACACACACACACACACACACACACACACACACACACACACACACACACACACACACACACACACACACACACTCATGTATTATCCTATATACATGTCTTTCGATATCGACACTTGGAGAACAATGTTGCACTCTCTGTATTGAACAGGATTGGCAGAGTGTTTACAACAGGATCTGGAGTGAACCACAACAACGATAACAGGAGAGGGAGAGAGGGATGCATGGATGAGCTCTGTATGGGATTATACTGAATTAACCGGTTCAGATGATCAGAGACGTCTTTAGTTGCTGTGAAAGAGACAATTACGCATCGATTGGCAAACGAATATTGCTTGTTGGTGCGTGAAGTTTAGCCTATCAGATATGTGGCTTTTGGAGGAGGGTGTGATCAAGAATACGTGTGTGTAGCAGCAGCACTGTCACAAATAATTGAGTATTACTGTAATTTGGGTCACACTTTTTAGAGAAACTTCAACTGATCAGGTATGAAGTATTTTCTGGCCTTGAAGAAAAAGCCCAGTTCTTGGGGTGCGGTCTTATCTATTTTACAAATACGTGACCACTATGGAAGATCAGTAGATATTGTGAAGCCTAGTAGTCGTAGAGAGTGTGAAAGTTTTAAGTTTGTGCTATTCATGCGTTGTGATATTCATATTGTATGTGTGTTTTCTTGTCGTTGTTGTTGTTGTTTAGCCCCAGGACAACCCTGATCAAGCATACTTGTAGTCCAACCGTGACCACCTCCATCTTATTTTCAGACAGTATATCTTGAACTACATTATCCAATGTGTCCATTTTTTTAAAGACGAAGGAGTGTGATTTGGGTGAGATTTGGCCGCTATTTCTAGCAGGTCGAGCGATCACGTTTCTTAATGTGTACATTGACTGTGTCTTTATCGGTTCGTCATGAGGGAAGGTAGTGTCTATTACTCTTTTTCAGGCCCTCCGAGGCTGGTGGGATAGAGGGAGGAACGTATCCTTAGACTCTGTTCCGAATGCTTGCAACAGAGTGGACTTCGCTAAAGGCACCCAAGGGTCAGGTGGTGGTGTTGAAATGGGCGAGTCTACCATCCAAGTAGGCCTCAGCGGGATTTGAACTCAGAACGCAAAAAGCCGGAACAAATACCGGTACTTTGTTTAACTACCTCGAAAGGACGAAAGGCAAAGTGTGTGAACTCAGTGCGCAGTGAGCCGGAACGAATACTTCAAGACATTCTATCCAACGCTCCGACGACTCTGCCAATTCGCCGTCCTGGTACTGTTAAATGAGACTTGGGTTTCATGTACCCATTAGGGATATTTTCAAAGTCTCTATCTGTACATGACTGGGTAGACGACAGAATTGGTAGAGCATCAGACAAAATACCTTGTATTATTTAGTTAGGTCCCTTTACGTTCTGAGTTCAAATCCCACCAAAGTTCAGTTTGCTTTGAGAGGTCGATAAAATAAGTACCAGTCGAGAAAATATATACTGGGGTCGATGTAATCCACTATACTGTAGAAGGTGGTGCCCCAGCAAGACCGTTGTTCAATGATTGGTAACAGTAAAGCAATAAAAGTATAAACGAATATCTTGCAAGAGGAGTCTAGGTTGAGAATAGATGATGTCCGTATGTGAAAGTTTAAAAAGTTGAACAGAAGTAGCCTTCGCGGATGAAATGAACGCATATGTGTGTGTGCGTGTGTGTGTGTGCGCGTGTGTGCAGAGCAGAGACGCGTTATGCAGTTTATAGGTCAGCTTATGTGCGATGGTTTGGAAATATAATGCTTAATATACAACACCATAACCCCGTTCATCCACGGTACTCTCTGCGTGGTATTTGTTATTCAGTGAGTTTTGTTTTTTAGTAAAATACAGATCAGATGAATTAGCAAAATTTCGGGGCAGTCTGCTGCCAGCTGTGTTTATCTGTTTATGTGTAAACTTCCTATTTTCTAATTTATCGCTAACAGCTTTTAATACGTAGACGGAACCTTGCAGAAGGTTAACTTCTCAAAATAGGGATATAACATTTTATTTGTCATCGTTGATGGTTTGGTCTAAAACCTTCTCTATGTTCCTGTATGTGTGTGTATGTATGCATGTGTGTGTATGTGTTTGTGTGTGATTTCATTACTGACTGTAAATGCGTAAGCGTGTCATTACTTACCGATATTTATTTCCCTACTGAAAAAATAAACCGAGACATTTCTAATAAATGACAACCAGATCAATTCTAATACATTAGCACCTAATATCGTAGAGTTATCCACACAAGTATATTTAAATATTTACAATTCATATGCGCAAATATATTTATGTATTTACAAGTTATATACACAAATATATTTATATATTTACAAGTAATGCACACAAATATATCATATATAAACATACATTTTCGTTATTTTAGTCCGAGGAGATGGAGGAATGCACATAACCTTTACAAGCCCTCCAAGAAATGAGGAATGTACATAACCTTTACAACCCCTCCAAGGAGATGAATGTACATAACCTTTACAAGCCCTCCAAGGAGCTGGGGGCATGCACGCAACTTTTAAAAGCCCTCCAAGGAGATGAGAAAAGTACATAAACTTTACAAGCCAACCAAAATGAGTGAGATCGGTGCGGTTTATGTTCAGCTAGGATTTCTGTAGGTTGATCGCTGTAGGGCAAACATGGGAAACGATGGAGTTCCAGAGCGGTGCATTTCTGGGGAAGAATGATTGGATGAAGTGTTTAGTACAAGGTTTTGGAGGTGTAACACAATAACGATATCAAGAGGACGAGAAGTTGCTGTATCAGATGGGCTTAGGCAAATATGGAACACAAGTTGCCTGTTCAGAGGAGCAGAATGTGATGTAGTATTGGTAAAATAGACAGAGTAAGGATATAATGCATCTATGGACTTGTCGTTATAATGGATTGGTGTGTGAATTATTTACCAATCAACCGAATGGCACTGTTCTGGATGTGGTACACATATTCATTGTTTTCTTTCCAATATATCCATAGATAACATATTTACACCAACGTACACAAACAAGTATATATAAGCCTACAGGTGTATTCCTGAAGATCAATATACAAAATTCTGTTATATGTAGCTCTATATACACAGTTTCAATATTGATTTCTTTCCTAAACACAAGCTGTTGTTGTAAGGAAGATGGGTGCACTTATTGCCGTGTAGTTAAGAATTCGCTTCAAAAATCGTGTGGTTCCGTGTTCGGTATCGCTGTGAATATGTCTTCCAGCATAGCCTCGGGTCAACCAACTCTTGTGTGTGAAACTGGGCGAACGGAAACTATGCGGAAGCCCGTCGCATTTTCTGCACTTGTTCTTGGATTGTAGACTTATTCCGTGACCCTGCCTATGGGTGCCTTTAGTGGAGTCCTCACTGTTGCAAGCATTTGGACCAGTTTTTCGGTCTAAGGATAAACTAGGTGTCGTGACTTGTTCATTCCGTTAACCTACTAGTATTGGAGGCCGTACAAAAAGGTCATGGGTAGTGCCTTTCTTCATGTGACTAAGTCATAAAAAAATGAATAACACGATCTTAGTATATTAACTGGTACTCATTACGATCTTAGTGTATTACCTAGTATATATTTTATTTACTATGGAGAGTTTAACATTTAATTCTAACCCGTGTAAATTGAACCCCAAAACATATGAAACCTAAGTAAAAATCTAAAAAGGAAAAATATATTTCAATTTTCTTTTGTCTTCGTGCCAACTCCAAAGTAGATTGTGTGTTTAATATTCTCTTAACGTGGGATTTTGATGAGTCAACAAAGATCCGACATTTCAATATTCTTACTCATTCTTGTACTTCATGCCTCTGAGATCAAAATCCACCCGTGTGAAATTTGCTTAATATTTATAGAATATCAATAAAATATTGAGCTATGTTAACTCAGTGTACTTATTTACAGCTAAGTGTACTGGCCGAGTGATAGCTAAATGTATTGATTATAAACACAGTGCAGACCTGACGACGAGCTTTAAACCGTCAGGCATTCAGTCGGTAATACAACTCTCATATCATTAATAAATATCCGATAAAATATGTATTGAAACTATGGATCCTATAGGATAAATACTGTATACGAAGTTTGACTCACTCAATTGCAGTCCGTTTTTTTTTTAATAAAAAAAAAGCAGGGAGGATTACATAGAAATAAATATACATCGCAGTTTATGACTGGTACTGAAAGAGATGCAACAAAAACAAAAATTACAAAATTTTTATTACGGTGCTCTACCGATCCTCCCGAGACGCTCATTTACAAATCTGGACGATCATAAGTTACTGCTAGATGTACAGAAAATGTACAGATCTGGTGTAAGGACGAAATATCAATAAACAAGGGAATGTGGTCGCTCGACCTGCTAATTCTATCAGTTAAATATACCTCAAATCACACCCTACCGTTTTAAATAAAGAAGGATACACTGGACAGTGTAGTCCCTGATACACGCAAAAATGATGGGATGGTCACAGCTGCAACATAAGTCTGCTCGATCAAGGTTGACCTAGGGCTAAGCAACAAGATCATCAACAACAACGATCGAGCCAACGAGGGAGCCTTTACGTAGTCGCTCGATCTGCCAGAAATCACAATGACTAGCTTAAAAAACAGAAGGACATATTAGATACACTATGTCTGAAGAAAAAATGGTATGGTCACAACTGGAACGCATTTAATCAAAGGTCTGCTTGATGAGTGCTCACCTGGGGCTAATCAGTAACAACAACAACTATCAATAGGTATCCTACAGTGTTCTACACATAATTACTTGGAATTTCTCAAAATGCACGGTATAAAAAAATAAAATCTTATTCCTTCATATAAACTTTAGAGGATAAGTAAAGTCAAATGTATTCTTAGGTGACTCACACCCTTTCCACGTTTCAGTGCAATCCTTTAAAAAAAATCCTGCTCAATAACAAAATAAATGAATACTTAATACTGGTTTCATCCTTTAGGATTGATGCTTAACACAAGTATTTACTCACCAAACGAAGCAGTAATTAACAGCTGTGTCATGCAGTCATACTTCTAGGTATTTGGATATTCGTTATATCAGCAAAATTCATAACTGAGTTATATTAAGTTTATGAAAATTATGTAGATATGATGAACATTATTAAATAAATAACATTTTATAACTCAACAGCATCTCGTTTAAATAAATATAATACAGTAATCATTTTTGCCAAATCAAATATGTTATCGATTTATAAGCTGAAAGCTGCGATAAAAATATATATATGTGAGTGACAGTATTAGAGAAATTCACTGTTGGAATATAAAAATCAGAAATTTATTCACGACTTTATCCAGAAATGAGAAATGAGATGAATTTTAATAGAATGTTGACAGAAACTTGAAAAATTACAAAATTAGAAATCAATTTTATTATGAGTTATAAATAGATCGAGAATTCATATATTCTATATATTTCTCGTCCTTCCTGCTTGAATTTCCGGGGTTTGTTTCTCTATCTTCCATTTAACTGTTTATTATCGGTACATAATCTTCTAAACGTACATACTTATAAATGAGCGAATACGAAAATATAAACACACCAGAAGAAAAGTACATACAAACAGTTTATTGTCTCAAGATTACACTTCCCATTACACACACACGAAATAGAGGAACTTAAGATTTATTCTTGTATTTCATTTCAAAGCAACCTACTTTTTTCTATATTATTACACGCATCCACGAACAATAAATTCGTTTGCTGTTTGAGCTCACAAAGAAGTCCAACAGGTTAATCAATAGTTCACTGTTCCGGTCAATGCAAGTTCAGCAAACGAGATAGAAAATGGTTTCGCTACTATATAAGTTTACTGTGTGTAAAACATGAAAACCTTTATTCTTTTAATTCATCCTAACTGAATTTTTTTGATCAATCGAAAATTACAATTGTTCACATTGTCCAAGTGTTTTTATAAAGAAATATATTTCCCTGTAGTAGAGCTAATATTTAGTTGAAAGGATATTTTACAGAAAATTGCCATTATCTTTAATACAAAATCATATTCTGAATTAAATCATCCAGTCGTGAAAAGTTTTGCATTTTCTTACAGTTCATTGCAATAGTAAAATTGCATATAAGAACAAATAAACCATTACAGAAATGGGAGAAACAGCTCTAAGATTTCGTACAGTGACATAAAACCACACATTTTAGTGGAGGGGCGGTAGTCAATTAAATTGACCCTCCAGTTCTTTTGACTAGTACTTATTTCATCGACTAATGAGAGGTTTGAACTAAAAAGCAGGTATGTAACTAAATATAATATGGTGTTTAGACCATCCCACTACCGTATCTGCCATTACACCACCCTAATAATAATTATTATCTTGCTAAAAAAAAGGGAAAACAAATATAAGAATAACTATACAAGCCTAGAGGTATGCGCCACACAACCCAATACATTTATTATGTTGCTACTCCCAATTTTTCTGTTCCTTCGATTTATTCGGGGTAAATGAATGAATAAACTGTATACTGTGTACTCTTTCCTCTCGTTATATATATTTCTCAAAATACAATGTATATAATGAATATAATATATACTTATTTTAATATTCAATATGCTATACCGTGAATTGTTTATAATTCAGTTAGTGTGCATCACATGATATATATATATATATATATATATATATAGAAAGTCTTGAAATATTAAAAGAATGCCTTTGTATTAGCTTGAACAATATTCCAGGCTACAGGGTCTTTTAATTCCATTTCAGATCTTTTTTTAACTGTAGTTAAGTCTCATAAGATAAAAACATGTATTTCTCTCTGAAAACACTGCAAGTAAAAGGTGTCAACCGTCTCAATCTAACATGACCGAAGACTACAGCATGATTAAAATGAACTAACATAAGGAAATAATTTTGTCTGTCAAATAATGGTCACACTCACCTGCTAAAAATTCTAAAGAAATATTACCTTATCGCCATAGTATTATTAACCATCATGCAGCCCTCATGTAAAACGTTTCATTTTCGACGGTCCTCGTCTTTTCTGCTTCGCCTCACCATACCTACCCTTTCCACACTAATCCCAATAGACATCTAGAATGATATTCGAATGTCATATAGTATCGAAGAAGTTATCTCTAAAAATAGGCCAGATCATAAATGCTTGTCAAACATACAGCACTTCTGTTACTACCATATACATCTAAGTCCAACACTTCAACATTTCCCGAAACTTCGATCACTCCTCTTATATTGGATATGTTTGTACCAATTAAACAGTTCGCAGTTGAATATGAATTGAATATGAAGAATATGACAATGAACGAATTGTGTGATTACCTTTTCCTATATGGTATTTCTGTAATTTGTAGATTAAATTTAACCCATTATTCCTAATATTTTTGTTTTGGCTGTTGGTCTCACTCACGTTTTAGTTCCTTTGTACGCTTTTCTCTCTCATCTCCAAGAATATTACATTTGGCGGTGCTTTGTACGGATGGAGCAGATCTTACACATCTCCATGATTCTTACTACAACGAAATCCTGTTTATCTAAACGAAAATGTAGGATTTAGTGACGCTGACGTCAAATGGCACGACTTGTACCTGTAACTCACATGTACAGCCTATCTATAAAATATGAGTCAAATTGTAAATATCTCCAAAGGATTTTCGTCTTTATATTACCAAGCAACTTTTCCGTATCAACCTGTTTTTGTACCGTCACAATACATGTAAAGGAAAACTTCTTCATTTTCTTCTTTGTTATTTCTGTGGCATATTCTGAAGAACACATTTTCCTATTTAATTAAAACCTTGAACTTGACAAAAAAATGCCAAGAAAAAGATTATCTCTCTTTTCGAAACGCTTCATTTGCCGCATCTTTAGGAGAGAAGCCAATTCTCCTGATCTTTCTGTTAATGGAGAGATATGTAATTTTCTTTTCGAATTCGTCTTTTCATTTCCTAAAGATTTTCGCTATCTACAAAGGATTTTTGTCGTATTTTATGAACGGTTTTTTTTTTCTAGATTAATCTAGGTTGGAGCAGCGTGAATTTTGGTGTTGCTATTTTTGTAAGAATACGCAAACAATTTCTCTGCTCTCTTCTATTATTATATTTCAAACGGGTACCGTTCATTTGTTTTGCTTGCATATATATTTTCACAGCAGCTAAAATTGCTGTTGTTGAAAACTCTGCCAGGGACGAGCAAAGTTATCGGTTTTGCCTGTTTCCGCGTATTTCTCTTTAATTTCCGCTTTTAATGTGGAAATGATTGAAACCACAATGATTATGCTTTGGGAAACTATCTCTTTTCCGGTTCCTTAAGCAGTTTAACTTTAACATAGCCTTCACAGCCCGGAATAAGCATCAGATGTTGACAAAACCTATAATAATAAATATCATTTTTATACATTTATTCACATGTATAATAATAATAATAAAGAATAATAATAATAATAACAATAATAATAATAATAATAATTCTTTCTATTATTATTATGATTATTGAGGGTGGTGGATTGGCTGAATCGTTAGCGCGTCGGACAGAATGCCTTGCAGTATTCTTTCCGGCTCGCTACGCTCTAAGTTCAATCCCCGCCGAGGCCAACTGCCGATAAATAAAAGTACTAGTCAAGTACTGGGTCGATTTAATCGACTTCCCTAAAATTTCTGGCCTTGTGCCAATATTAGAAAGAATTATTATTATTATGGTTGTAGTTGGTGTTGTTGTTGTTGTTGTCGTCGTTGTTGTTGTTGTTGTTGTTGTCGTCGTCGTTGTTGTTGTTGTTGTTGTTGTTGATGTTGACAACAAATATGCCTGTGATTCTTTTATACATTACTGACCAAACGGTTGAAGAAAAAAAATGAAGGAAAAAAACAATGAAAAAGAACAGATAGGAAACATCAACAATGATAGAACGATGAGCAGGGAGGTGGCCAATCACTGACCTCCAGGCGTGATCATCACGACAGCAGCAGCAGCATCAACACCACTACAACATCATCAGTGGCTACCATCAACCACCACTTCTAAACACCACAGCCATCACAAGCCAGCGAGGGAGCCTCTAAATGGTCGTTCGACCTGCTAGAAATAGCAGCCAAATCGTCCTTAAATCTCACGCTATTGTCATAGAAAACGACGCATTGGTTGTTCCATTTAAGTCAACAGAAAAATAATTCAGAAAAAATGTATCCCAATTACTTTTTCTTTTTACTTAAGAGAACGATCGTCTGCTTTCAAAGTGTTTACAAGCTTCACAGCAAACTCAGAGAGGAGAAGAGTGTAAACACATAACGAATTTGTTATTCAAGACAAAGATTTCTCAAATCGAAACAAAAAAAATTAATAAGGGAATAAAGTTGGTAAAAATAATACAAATATTGATATAATATGATAATAGATCGATAATTCACTCACATTGTTTCGTGTTGCTTTTTCCGTTCCCTCTCACCTCTACTCTTTATTTACATACATAGAAATATCTCTGTGTACCTTTGATATGTATTCCTCTCTCTCTCTCTCTCTCTATCTATCTATCTATCTCTCTATTTATCTATCTATCTATCTATCTTACCTCAATCTTTATATTGCCACTCTCTATCTATCTATACTTTCCCACTGTCTCTTCCTACCTTTCTAGGGTCATTCCTCTACAATTTAATATTCGGATATCTTCCGTTTCACTTTGAAATTTAAAAGACCCTGCCTTCAAATAGGTCATCCCATATTGGCTTTCTAGAACTCTCTCCTTACCTAACTATATATTCAATCGTCCGTCACACATTATAATTCGTTTGAAAAGCTCATAGGAGCGGAACCTTTGTCCGTCTGTTACGACTCATTTGAATAATATATATATATATTAATTCATTTAGTCCGAACCCGTCTCCTATTACTCTGGAGTATCTCCGACGTGTAGTCGGTTCTTCAGACTATTCGGTTCGGACTAAATGGTTCAGACTATTCGGTTCGGACTAAATGAATTTATTCAACTCTACTATGGTGTTGAGTACTCTTCCTTCAGTTCGTTACCATTAACGGATGTAT
>JAOPJM010001291.1:12427899-12438531 GCA_027124095.1 Muusoctopus leioderma
TTTTTTCTTATTAAGTTCTACATATATTGAATATGATTTTCGTAAATAGCATGCGATACTACATCGAAGTTGAGTAAAGAAAAAAAATTAGCGATCAGTAAAACAAAAGGAAAAGATCCGAATATAATTTTGTCTTTTATTGTAATATCTAACACAGACACATAGATGCTTTTCACAAGCCATATCAATTGAATCGTTCAAAATCAACGAGATCTGACTATTTCTTATGTCTTAAATGTGTTCTTTTAGTAAAGACGGAGCAATAACATTTTTTATAAGTGTCGTGCATTTTGTTCTATGCAGTTTCAAATCAGTCGCAATTGACGATAAAAGAATTCTGTTATTAATAAGTTCTCCTAAATGATCAACGCTTCGAGTACTTTCATGACAAGCTACAAATGCTGCTAACCGTAGCTCTAATTATGTTACGGAAAAACTGCTGTGATAGTTTATTGTGAATTTGAGTTAATTACGCCACTATTTGTTTACGTTTAGCTGAAGAAGCAGTCTTTGTTAAATCGATTTTGAGAATTCGTATTTCAACATTGCATACTTTACATAAAGCTTTATTGCTATCGTGTTTTATTTCTCTCCTCCAATTTGAAATTTGCGGATCATTTAGCCAAGATTTTTGAAACTATTTATCTTACTGTGACTACTTGCTTATTGGGTACAGGTTTCGAATAATTGAGAATTATTTAAAGCTTGTTCAGACGTCAGTGGTCCCTTCAGCATATGCTGCTACATTTCCTGTCAAACTGTAGCTAGTGTCAGTTTGATTGGCGCCCGTGGCGTTCTCAGTTATCTCTGCCTACCACTATTTGTTATTGCTGTGTCTGTTTACTGCTACAAGTATCTGACCGGACATAGGTGGATTCAACCTAGAAATTTATCAAACCCTGTTTCTACACAGTAGTAAATAATTGTTTCTAAGATAGACAAAAGGCCAGAAATTTGAGGTGGGGGTTAGTCGGTTAAATCGACTCAGTACTTCACTGGTACTTTATTTTAGCGACCCCGGAAAGATGAAAGGCAACATTGGACTTGGCGGGATTTGAACTCAGAACGTAAAATGCCGGAACAAATACTGCAAGACATGGCCCAACTACTAGCAGGATAATTTTGTATAACAACTGAGCCTATTTATACAACGTACGACACATTGAATGCTGAAGAATACACCCACCGCATGGTTTCTGAAGAGACACACGATATTTTGCACACATGAAATGGTTTTTAAGTGATGTCAAGCTAATTTCAAATTGACAAAATATGCTGAGTGTGTGAATGAATATCTTTGGCAATGTCATGCATGTCATAACATGGCTTTAGTAAGAAAACTTGTTTTTTTCTGTAAAAGCCACTTACTATTGAAGCAGTTGCTTGATTTTGTGTATTTTTTGAAGCACTGATACTGATGCAGTGAAAATTGCTAAGGAATGCAAATTAGACAGAAGCAGAACAATTACAGACTGGTGTATGTTCGTGAGGGATGTATGTTGTTATTAGGTCCACAGCAAACCGTTTGTTATCGGTGGAATCAATACAGAAACAAATGAATGTCTTGTGGTGGAAACAGACGAAACGAAGATTTTAAGAATATAACAAAGCAGCTTTAATTCAAATTGTCTATAAATTTTATTGATTGGTCAAAAATATCGTTAATATAAATTTTCAAATAGAAAATAGAAAAGTAGCGGATTGTAGCCCCACTCCAAATTTATGTAGCCCAAAAAGTAGCAAGTAGCCCAAACTAAACAATAGTAGCGTGCAGCCCTGAAAAGTAGCCCAATCTGGCAACTCTGTCAGATAAGTTGAAATCTTTATTATACACTGATTTATTCGGACTAATATCCTCAATTTGGTTGCTATAATCAAAACGTTTTGGCCGTTGTACCCTCCGGCCTTCTTAAGGTGCCTGTCCTATCATGTGAAGTTTTGGGAATTTTGAACCGAACCCTTTATTCAAACCACGGGGGTAGATAGTTTTCATTCCGTTGTCCATGCCTGGGATATCCTCGTATTAGTTATTAGTTACTTTGTGATGTCGCTTGCTCGTTCCGTATATAGTTATACTAAACCAGTGAATGAACTCTGTACGAGTTATTAGCACATCAAGGAAAGCCAGTTTGTTGTCCTTTTCCTTTCCCATAATGAACTATATTGAAGGTCTTATTGAGTTCACATGGTCCAGCAGTACTTGCATTTCTTCCTGGTGATTCACGACATATCGCAAGCCCACATTCACGGGACAATACCTGAACTTTGATTCCAACCATCCATACCGTGTGAAGAAAGATATCGTCCACAGCCTACAACATTTAGCAAAACTCAGTGGTGACCCAGATACATACCAACAAGAGGTGATCAGTAAGCACTTTTAAACCTCAGTATGTGGAAATATTGCTTGTGTGGACATGCATTTGATTGAATTGCTTTGACTTAAAATGTACGAGTACTTTATCCTCTGTAATCATTTTCTTTCGCTTTCTGGATTTTAACCAAAAATATTTACAAATAAAAAATCATTCCGATTTTACAGATACGAATAAATTAGGTAGATTTCACTTTCATTTTATTTGAATTACACTTTAATTTATTACTCGTTAGATAAAGGCATCGGATATATGGTTTGATGGCATTATTTAATTAAAAAAAAGTTTTTGGCTTCAAGTTTATTTTAATTTGCTTCGAGATTGTTTTAATTTGCTTCGAGATTGTTTTAATTTGTTTTGAGACTGTTTTAATTTGCTTCTAGTTTATTTCAATTTGCTTCGAGTTTATTTTAATTTGACCTTGAAATTGTGTAGTCAATATAGCATCAGCCTAAGTCACTGACTGGTTTGAAAAAGTGATAGCGTAGACTCGGCCGTTTACACAAATTAGTCTGGGTAGATAAACAAGATGACGCACAAGTTGATTTGTCTGAAAAGAGATAACGTAGACGGCTTCTGCTTCTTGGTGTTGACATGGAAGCTACTGGTGTTGCACACTAACTGGTTGGTCAAGAAAAGTGTTGTATAGTGTGGTTCCGGCATCAGCCGGTTTGAGGGTACACTTGGCTGTTGACGAAATCAAACTGTAAACCTGTGGATTTACGTTCGCGTTACTGACACGCCACAAATATGCTATCATCTGACATTCACTACAAATAAATGGTTAAATTTGTCAAAGAAGAACACGGCAGAAACCAATGCCGAATTATTAGTTCCTGCAGAACCTGGATGCAATAACACGAATCGGAAACTGAGTGGAACTGTTGAAGCTGAACATTCCCGCACGGAAAAGAAGAGATACAACGAATCTTTTTTGCAATATGGATTTAGTTTTGCTCTTAGGTATGAAGAGCACAGTCCAGCCTGCTTAATTTATAACGAATAGTTGGTAAATGATAGTATGAAGCCTGCTAAATTAAAAAGACGACGTGATACTCAACATCCATCATATGCAAACAAATCTTTACCGTTTTTTTTAACAACTACTGAAATCTTCGAAAGTAAAAAAAAGTTTAAAAAAAGAAAAACATATACTGGTTCAAGAAAAATACTTACGAGGATCATACGAAGATTCATGCTTAAATACAAAAGCTAAGAAACCATACATAATTGTCTAAGAACTTGCCTTGCCAGCAGCAAGTAGATTCACAGAAATTATTCACAGAAATAAGAACAATTATGGCATGCAGGAGTGTGACTGCTGACAAAAATACAACCTTTGAGACGATTAGTAGACTTAAAGAAAACATGTAGTGTTGCTTTTATCAGAAAAGAACTCAGATCTTAGAGAATTATTTCATGATGAGAATTGGCTTTGCAAATATGCTATTTGTCAGACATATTTGAGAAGCTTAATGAGCTTAAAATATCTCTGAATGGGCAGAACTCAAACATTGTTATTTTTGAAAGGTAAAATTTGAATCATTTGTGAAAAATAAACCTATGGAAACACGCAGGACAAAATGATGAATTTAAATATTTTCATGTGTTGATGATTTTGTCTGAAAATAATTTGACTATTAATTCGATTATGCAGATCATAATCGAGCATTCGGTAATTATGGGGAAACAGTTCCGCAAATATCTTCTACCAGACATAGACAATTGTAAATTAGATTGGGTCCAAATCCCATTCATTGTAGCAATGGAACAGGTGATGCATCTTTCTTTGAAGGCTCAAAAAGAATGTGTAGAGTTGTCATGCGATTTCCAATAGTATCTGGATTAGCAATGGTAGCTCTTCTACCATTTCCTTCCACATATTTATGTGAATCTGCATTTTCAGTTTTAACAACAATAAAGACAAAATAGCGCTTAACTATTAAGTGCGTAGAAATTCCCATCAAACAACAGTTTGATATATTTTGCCAAGACAAACAAGTACACCCATCCCACTGATGATATTCATATATTTTTGCTATTACTAAAGTTTTGTGTGGTCTTGTATCTACATTATTTTATATTCTCTGAGTTTTAGTTTATTAGTAGTAATTTGTTTATTTAATATAATCACATATTCTTTTATTACCTATTGATTTTGATAACATTGAAAGAGGCTCACGAGAAAATTCGTCTGGTAAAAAAGGGGCCGCGAGGAAAGAAAGTTTAAGAAACAGTGCTCTAGACCACATCCCCAAAAAGTTCATCTAGCTAACAAGTAAAGGTTGCTACACCCACCAATAGGCTACAACTACTAGCACAAACAAGCGTTATCCCCCCCCTCTCTATTCTACTGTTACTACAACAGCTTCTACTTCTCTGAACTAGCAAACTCCATACTACCTAATTTACCTGCCTTTACTTTTCTCAACATCCTTACCCTGTCTCACAATCAAACCCCGCCGAAAACACTTTCCCAATTCATTCTTCTCAGAACGGCAACCGTCTACAATTCTTTCACCAGAATCGACCTCACCAGTCTGGGAAGGCCTACATACTGTCAGATCTTTATCTACTTTAGTTTTGACAATTTCTACTAAATTTTGATTTCTACCATAGACACAAGGCCACACATTCTGGGAACACGAAGAGTCGACAATATCAGTCACAATACTTGACTGGTCCTTATTTTATCGAACCTGGAAAAATGAAAAGGCTAAGTTGGTTCCAGCGAGATTTGAACTCAAAATGTAAACGGACGCAACTAAATACTGCAAGGCATTTTGTCCGACGCTCGACCAATCCTGCTAATCCACTTCCCTTTTTCCACTAAATAATATAATAATATCTTACGAGAGTGCTTGAAGAAATGTATTGCAGGGATTGGATATATTTCCTCGCTTCAAGCATTTTTTTTTTTCAATTCAGTAGTCTTATATTATTTCAGATATGAAATATATCTTTATAAAATAATAGCTTTCGAAGAAACATATATTTCAGATTTGTTTTCTTCTTTCAAAAATATAATGAAAAATGAATCTGAAAAGTTTGGAATATATAATAGAAGACGCTCCTCTGAAAACTCTATCGAAAGTATAAACACTTCAAAAATATTTTTCTCACGATTTTGCAATGCTTCTAAATAAGGAAATATTGTTCTTATCTCCTATATCTCCATTTTGATAATGGAAGCCATTATAATAAAAGATAATAATAATAATCACTGCGATTTCACACAATAAGCTAGCAATTACCATATTTTCTTGTTATTTTGTTTTTATACTTTGGAAAATAATTCAATTCAGTTTTCTTGATAAATCTCTGAGTTATATTTTCAGATTGTACATTCATAAAAAAATATTCCTTGCTTAAGTGAATATTTTAAATTTAGTTATATAGAAATTATCAATAAGTTACATTTCAGTTTTTTTTTAAATATGAATTTAGGCTCTGATCATATATGCTGAATTTTCCTACAACGTCTTATGGAGAGTGACAAATGTGTGTGAATTCCGGACTACATTTCTCATGTGCGCTTTCAAATGACATATAAAGACCAAGCAAAAGTATTGTTATTACAGTTATAACTTACCGTCTATTCTATACACATAGCTAAACAATGAGTTCTAGTGTGTACAATCCAGTCACATTAGCAAGACATTCAGCAGTATTATGTTACATAAATAAGTATAAAATCTTTGCACCCCATTAAGCAGTCGATAATATTTTTACTAATGATATCTCAACAGATTAAAAATTCATTAAGTGACTGCTGGTGCCTGAATTCTCAAAACCGTATAAAACATAAAAGGCTGAACCCACAATGTTCCAGTACCACCGTGAAAAACATTTTCTTAGGCGCCTCTTATCCCGTTATAATAATTTTAGGTTGCTTCTGTCTGCTTAAGCTGACCTGAAGAATTAACATATTTTCAGAATTGTAAATAATTTGCTGGTTCAGATGATCTGGAAAGATGTTAACAGGTTCATGAAATGAACTTATTAAAAAAAACACAGGTACATATTTTCACTTTAAACTAAATAAATCTTTTAATATTGTAGACTATGGGTACAGATGAAGATTTTCAAAGAAAGAGTAAAATAGATTTTATATCTAGTTTTTATTTTTATATTTATAAAGGAATTTATAGGAAGCTCCAACATCAGAGATGCGGCAATAATTAGTAAATAAAATTTGAAGGAAACAAATAAAATAGTAATATATTCAACAAATCTGTAGTTTGACAAAGAAGACAAATGCCACATCACGACAATGATCAATGACTGAGTATTTTCAATAAGTGAAGATTTATCAACCGGCAAATCACTTTCTACTGAATGCAATCTATGATGACAATGATCGCTGTATTATCCCAGATATGTAAATATTACTCCATAATAAGAAGTATTCTGTCTTGGTATAAAATGAATAACTGTTCAGAGTTGAAATATCTATTAGATTTAAAAAGGAGAGTCAAGACACCTTGATGAGAGCTTCGCAATTTGAGAATATAGAGTATTCTCATCTTACGAGATGAGAAGCCGTAAAAAATATAGCGAGAGAGATTTCATAAATTGAGAGTTGCACGGTAAAATCATGAATTTTAAATATAGCCCCCCCCCCTCCTTCCTTGAAATAACAATACCGTGTTGGGGTCTCTCTTACCAGTTTCAGCCATTCAACTATGGCCATGCTGGAGCACCACCATTTCCAGATTCTCAGAGCAACATTTTAAAGATATGGTAATGAATGTCTGTCAAGATCTGCTATTATTAACAGTGTACGAATTTAAAGGATACAGAGTGAGGAGAATTATCTCATCTAAGAATATATTTGTCGTAGTTGCACCGCAATCAAAGGCGTTCCTGCCATGACTATCCCTTATTTTCCGGCAGTATATTTAGGATTACATTATTCAGTATATACTGAATATAAGAATGTATGTGGTTAATAGTGATTGATAGAAGAATAAAACATTGATACAAAACAGGGAGAGAGGGGTGGGGTGTTGAGTGATGACATATCCTTAGAAGACATTAAAGTTGATGAGCTGAGGGACCAGAAAGTCGTCATAGACAAATATACGTACATTCATACACACACACACACACACACACACACACACACACACACACACACACACACACACACACATGCGCGCGCGCGCATATACATAATTAGTGTCTGTAGTTACTTCTGTACCATAGCTTCACGTTAGTATCCAGGAATTTGGACAAAGTGATCTTCAGTTGATTTTGTCGTAGTTATTGAAGCAAAAGACAAGACAGCGGCGTTTCATATGATGTGTGATGTCACCGACGCTTTCTCTATTGTCCTGAAAAGATATAGCAAAAATTTCATACTGTGTCTGCAAGTCAAAATTATCTCTGTCCTCTGTTCATTATTGGTATGGGGTGGCTTATGACATGGTATATCTCAGTCAAACATGAATTATACTGTTTTAATCATTTCTGAATGGGGTGACTATTTGACGTCGGTAAACCCCCCCTTATCTTTCTTTGCCAGATGTGTTTTGATAGCGTTGTAGTATTTTATTCGTGACGGTGTTTGAAAGAGCTCATGTGTTAGTATAAGCTGATGTAGGACACAATACTACCATTGTTTTCAGTTGTGGTGGCCTGGAACACGATGCAGTTACTCAACACTGATTATCCAAAGAACACGACTCAGTGTTTCGACAATTACAGTTACCTCCTCTTTGGTAAGTTTTGTTTGTATTGTGTTGAAGGATTCTGTCAGGAGCAGACTGGGCTGAAAAATGATACCAGCGAAACGTGTAAAAGAGCTTATTTAATCCTAAAATTTAGCAAAGATATCTAATAAAAGCAATGATTTTAATTAGGTAAATAAGATGCTTCATTTCATCGATATTTTATTTATTAATTCTAAATAATATAGATACTATACAAATTAAAATCCTAATCGTAAAACAAACAGTCCGTGCACAAATCAGCTAGACAGCAAGCAATCTAGAAAATTTGTTGAGTTTTTCACAAAAAAGGAATAATATACCCACAGAAATTTCAGCAAGTAAATTTTTTTTCGATGTTCATAGGCATAAAAGTTTCGAGTATCTTATTTGATAACATGGAACGCAACCGAGTTTTTACTATTTTTAACTTACTGAATGTACATTAGCAACTGACTCGAGTGAATGACAAGGTTAAAAGATATTTATGAACTTAGAATAAATTTCGAGTATGCATATGCGTGCAATGAATATTTATATAGGATACAGAAACAGCAAAGCAGACACGTCTTATATGACTAACCAGAAGCGCAACGTGAACTTGGAATTTATATCAAGATGAGTTTGAAGTATGTACAGTTCTGATTCTAAGTGTCGCTTTGTTGCAAACTCTTCATTCAAACTTTTCGAAAGGCAGTCGAAGTTTAGGATAAAAGACTACAATTCCTTAAGTTCTTGCTCGTCCAAACCTATATGATTACAGATGTTTATCAGCGCTTCTGGTGGCAATCCACCTTCTTTGAGTTCTTAGAAACAGCATGGATCAAAACATTCTGTCTTTTACAATTTCACAGTTGTTAGAAAATCGTTCACCAATAATTGCAGTAATTTAAGCGATCACTCAACGAAACACTTCCACCATGTAGCCATGTAGCAATCCACAGGATCATCAATCCTTTCATTCTTATTGAGTTTGCCAGGCGTTCGTTTCTTTCCTGATATTCTTATTTTCCTGAATTCACATTCTATTGCAAAATCACTTTCCTTGTCATCGAACATCTGATTCACTGCTTCAATTAAGTTTCTTATTTTAATGATGTTTTCAAAGTCCATATGTTTTAAAACCTCTCTACGTTTTCTACAATATTTCAGGCACTAAAATAATCTAGGCCTTCAGTTTCCAAATATTACGAGGCTTATCTCAGAGGTATACCTGCAATTGCAAAGAAAATAAATAGTTAAGTGTGTTAAAAACATGCCATTTATCAAGAAGTGAATTCGCTTCAATCGTGACTTTGGCATCAAATTTGAGAGATTAAACAATGCTAAGCAAGACAGTAATTCAAAGGTATAACAATTCGGGCTGTAATGATTCAAAAGTGCCAATCATATGTTCAAAGGCCGAGTGTTTAGCCCACCAACAGGTTTCTCCAATCTTCTGCAAACGTTTCAGTTTGGCCGATCCAACTGCAACAAGAATGTCACCGTTAACTATAGTAGTCCTATCAAAATTTCGACCCGTAAAATATTTTGGACCAAATTAAGGACATGAGCATAGCACCAAATTTAAATTGATTGTGGAGCTTCATCTCTTATATACTTATTCATACCACTGTATTAACCTCTCATATTAGCAGCTCAATCAAAGGACGCACCTACAATATTCTCTAACTTTAATTTACTACATTTAAGCATAGACGTTAGTTGTTGGATTAATCCATATCCAGTAGCGTCTGTAATTTTCTTCAGAACAAAGAGACGTCCTTTTACTCCATCCAACAAAACATAACATAACATAATAGATTCTTGGTCGAGTACTATCCAAGAATATTTCTGATTGCCAATTTCATTAACGATGCGTGACTTCATAATGATTCGGATGGCTGATAATATATACTTCACAATTGTTTTCTGTATGATGAAGATGCATCAGGTGCCGAAATCAGATGCCGAAATTCATCGAAGGCTATCAACACAGTACGGACTGTCTACGAATGGATTGAAAAATTCAAAAATGGTCACGCAATTGTCATACAACATTGAACGAAACCGACACGGTTCTGTTCAACAGACGGGTGACTATTGATGAAGCGGCAAATAATATGCAAATTAGACACGGTTCTGTTCAACAGACGGGTGACTATTGATGAAGCGGCAAATAATATGCAAATTAGTCACGGTTCTGTTCAACAGACGGGTGACTATTGATGAAGCGGCAAATAATATGCAAATTAGTCACGGTTCTGTCTATAAAATCAAATTCCACAAACTTGGCTTTAGTAAAATCAGCGCAAGATGGATCCCAAAGCAACTCACAGAATTGCACAAAGAAAATCGTTTTGAAATGTGCGGAACAACTTTTGGATCTCTATCTTAAAGAAGGTGACACCTTCTTGGAAAAATCATCACTGGTGTTGATTTTTAGAAGTGCATTGCGGATAATTAATGACTCATACATACAATTAATGACTTGTATGTATGTATGTATGTATGTATGTATGTATGTATGTATGTATGTATGTGTGTGTGTGTGTGTGTGTGTGTGT
>JAOPJM010001291.1:12456742-12472294 GCA_027124095.1 Muusoctopus leioderma
TATACACACACGCAAACATATATGTTTGTATACATATGTATGAAAGGCAAACTTGTCCTCAGCAGGACTTGAACTCAGAACATAAAAAGCCATAACAAATACCACAAGGCATTTTGACCGACGCTCTTAATGATAGATTCTCTGTCGGTTTCGACGATGAGTGTTCCATGAGCGGCCTATTCATTGAATTAACGTGTAAGTGGCTAAGTATTCCACAGACACGTATAAATTTAACGTAATCCACATGGAGAATCAGCGTGACACAGTGTGACAGGGCTGGACCTTTGAATTACAGGTACAATCTATCCGATGGGCTTCAATACAGTTTCCGTCTGCCCAGATTCACTCACAAGACCTGAGTCGACCCGAGTCTATGGTAAAGACACTTGCCCAAGATGCCTCGCAATGGGATCGAACCCGGGACCTCTGCGCACATCTCGAACACGCTCAGCTGACGGCATTTCATTACGGTAACGTCGTCTTCATATGCCGACACAGGAGTTCTGCATCCTAGTTCCAGCGGGATGCCTATCAACACCTCTAGTTTCCGCAGTAGTGGCTCAAGGGTCAGTACATACAGAAGAGATGAGAGAGGACATCCTTGACGGACGGAGTGCGTGATACTATACTGTTCCGATAGGTGGCCATTTTCTCTGAGCATCGAGCTGATGCCACTGTACATTGCATCTACCCAGCATCTGAAAACGGCACCGAAACCAGCTGCCCTGAAGACAGCTACCAAGTAACGATGGTCGACCCTAAAGAAAGGTTTAGATTGATCAAAATTGATCAGAGCCTCACCGAAACCAAATTTCTTACCCACACTCTCTATGATGTATCGCATGAGGTGGAGGTTGTCGTGTATAGATCTGTTCAGGGTTGTGCATGTCTGAGCTTCCCCGATCAGACTGCCGACGACAAGCGCCAACCTCTTTGCTAACACCTTGGTCAAAATCTTAAACTCTGCATTCAGCAGAGTTATGGGCTAAACATTTTCAATAGCATCCCCCTTGTTGGCGTCCTTTCTCAGCAGCGCTACCACCTCTCGGCCCACATAGTTGGGAATTCTTCTATTCTGCTGCCAGTTGGAGTAGACGTCTGCCAGAAGATCGCCGAACAAATCTGCCATGTAAACGTAATGCTCGTAGGACAGACCATCCAATCCAGGTGATTTGCCCCTCGCGCAACTAATTCTCGCTTCCCGTGTCTCATCAAATGTTATCGGCTTTTCGCAGCACTCCGCTGTCCCTGCCGAGAGTCGGGGCAGGTCGTCGTGGAAAGCATTAAAGTCCACCTTTCTCCGGCCCGCCACTACACACGAACAGTTGAGCAAAGTGCCGCTGAAAAGCCGCACACATCAGTTTGGAATCGAGTAGCACGCAGCCATCCCAGTCTGCCAAAGACCGGATTGTGGCTTTGTTACCACATTGCGCCTCGGGCCCATCGAACGGCTTTCATTCCTTCGTGTGTTAGGGCACGTGCCTTAGCTCTAATAACGCAGCCTTCGTGTATCGCCTTGAAGAAATGGTCCATAATACCCGACCTGAAAGTTCTCCAGAAGAGTCTTCTCAGACTGTCTTCGTCGATATCCAGAATCGCTCCCAGGCTATCATCACTCATACCATCCATTAACCCTCTATAGAATGTGAGAGTTGATGTTCAACCGACTACATGGTCCAGCTGGTAGAGTGCAGTGAGAGCCTGGCAACATTCCAGATGCCAAATGCCCAACCTTGGTCTGCGCTTGACCCAGGACTCCAACTCAGTTAAAGGGAAGAGCTGCGGAAAGGATTGTCGCACGAACGGCCACCACACCAGCTCACCGTCGTTAGCATCCAGGAATCTCTGCAGATGTGTCAGCCCCAGTGCGTGTCTACGCATCAGGAGCGACGGCATCCCGAGGTCTCCTTGTAGTGGGTGTTGGCAGCAGATGGATCTCCTGACCAGTGGGACCTGTCCATTCCATAAGAAGCTGAAGAGCTTACACTCCAATCTGTTCAGTTGTTTTCTGGGACAAGGCACGACGGTCAGGCGGTATTACATCACCGAAGCAATGTAGATGTTAGCTACTTCCGCCCTAGCTTTTAGGGATAGCTTCCTTTCAGCCCATTTCTGTGTGAGACTGGTCACCCTGTTCGCGATCCCAGCTTTTATCCACCTGGAGGTCTGATCCGAACCAGATCCCAAGCACCTTAACCGAACTCTTGGTCCAGCGACAGAAACCGCCGCCTCGCACGGACTTGCCTCTCCAAGTGCGGAGGTGCAAGTCCACTGACTTGTCGCCGCTGATGCATGCTCCCGTTCCCTCCTGGTACTCCTCCAGAATGGTGCCGAACACTGCGATTTCTCATGTGTCAGACACCATGACGGTGACGTCATCCACGTATGCTGACACGGCCTTCCTGTGTCCTAGTTCAAGCGGGATGCCCCTCAACGTCTCCAGTTTCCGCAGCAATGGCTCCAGTGCCAAAACTTAAAGAAGAGACGACAGGGGGCATCCTTGGCAGACCGAGCATGCGATGCGAAACGGTTCCGATAGGTGGTCATATATTTTGACCACTGAATAGAGGTTACTGTACATTGTAGTGATCCAGCCTCTAAAGGCGGGCCCGAAACTGACTGCTCTCGCCAGGTAGCGATGGTCAAACATGTTGTATGCTTTAGAGTGATCTAAACTGATCAGGGCTCCACTGAAGCCAGATCTAGTGCCGACCCGTTCTACGATGTATCACATGAGGTGGAGGGTGTCATGGATAGATGTACCAGGGGTCGTACACGCTTGTGCATCTCCAACTAAATCACCGACTACAAGCACCAACCTGTTGGCGAGCCCCTTTGCCAAAATCTTTAACTCTGTGTTAAGCAATTGTTAATAGTGTCCCCCTTGTTCGGGTTCATTCCTCAGCAGCTTCACCACTCCTCGGCTCACGTGACTTGGAATGTTCCCAGTCTGCTGTCAGTTGCAATAGACAGCTGCTAAGATGGTAGAGACCAAGTCTGGCATGTAACAATAAAGTTCGTAGGGAAGACCATCCAGCCACGGTGATTTTGCCCATCGCACGGTCACCCAGCATTTAATCTGCTGAAATTGGCTTTCGCAGCACTCCGTTTCTCTGTCCGTGAGTCGCGGTCGACCGTCTAGGGAGGCATCGGAGTCTACGGAGTCCAGTCCATCCTTCCTCGCAAACAGTTCGCTGAAGTGCAGCTGAAAAGCCGCACACGTCTGTTCGGAATCGGATAGCACGTGCTCGCCATGGTCCGTCAAAGACCGAAGTGTGGTCCTTTTGAAAAGTTCGATCCTCGTTTTTCAGAGCACGCACCCAAGCACGGACAACGCATCCCTCATGCTTCGCTTCGAAGAAGTGGTCAAAGGCCATTCTCGACGCGAGCACGTCGTGAGTTATGCCTTTTCTGTACGCCTTTTCTAAACGATGAACTAGCTCCTTCTCTAATTTGCTTTTCTCTATTGCTAGATCTTTGCTAAAACTAATGGATTCTTCTCTAATTTTCCTTTTTAGGGAGACCCACCACCTGTTTTTAATGATTGCACCCTTCAATTCTCGCATAACTAATTCGTTGATCCGGTCTCTGAAATATTTTCGTGTAGGGAAAGACGCATTCAGTTTCCAATACCCAGGAGCTAGCTTTTTAGTCATGTCTAAATTGACTGAGCATAATACAAACTTGTAGTCTATGTAGCCAATTACCCTAAACTGTGGACAACTTAAAATATCTCTATCAGTTAGCCTAATAAAAACTCTGTGTAAGTGCGATCTGGATAACCCGCTGCGGTTTGTCAAAGTCCACATTGGTGTGTTTGGGAATTCCAGGCGATATCTCTCAGACAGTTGGAAAAGCCTGAGCAGGTTCGCAAGAATTTTGCACCCCATTCCTATCAGCTACTCCAACACAATCTTTGCGTGCGTCCAAAATCCCATTCCAATCGCTCACTAACACTCACCGATTTACCCCCCGGGTCTAGGAAAACCGTTCTTACAGCTAAGTTTAGACCTTTCCGAAACAGCACCGCTACGCCACTCGATCCGGGCCGACCGAAGGAGGCGTAGGCTTCGTAATCGCCCAGAAGGAGAGCGAACGGATGCGTCTCAAAAATACTCATCTCGCTAATGGCTACCTCATCCAGACGTAGTGACCTGAGGTCGTTGAGCAGGTGTCTCTACTTCCACACCGACCCCCAGGCTACGTACATTTATACATCCCACTCGTAATTGCGACATGCTGGCTTGCGAAATGGGAAAGGTCAGTTACTTGCTTTAAGTGATAGTAATCCGAGGATTTAAGACTAGTTGTCCTGGGAACGCCCAAAGTGTCCTCCAAGCATCTTCGATTTGGGATGTTTCCTGAAGTCTCCCACGTCACGTTGGAACCTTTCCAGGAGTTCTGAATAGAAACCTGGTGTGGTTTGTATTAGTAGTCGGTCTGTTTTTGTCTTTGGGAGGAATTCATTGATTTCCACCCCTTCTGTTATTATATCTTGGTGTGTCTGTACAAACTACATTAACTCAGTTATCCTTCCGAACCACAGTGGAGTTGTGGAGAGTTAATTGTTGGTGTTGCTGTTGCTGTTGCTGTTGCTGCTGTTGCTGCTGTTGTTGCTGTTGTTGATGCTGCTGTTGCTGCTGTTGTTGTGTCTTTTGTTTTGGTATATTATGCTGCTGTGATAGTTGTGGCTGTTGTTGTTGTTGCTCTTGTTGGTGTTGTTGTTGTTGTTGGTGTTGCTATTGCTGTTATTGTTGCTGTTGTGGCTGTTGTTGTTGTTGTTGTTGTTGTTGGTGGTGTTGTTGTTGTTGTTGTCGTCGTTGTTGTTGTTGAGGAAGCCCTGGTCTTTGTTCTTGTTGTTGCTCCTTTTGCTGATGTTGTTGCTGTTGCTGCTGTTGCTGCTGCTGTTGTTGTTATTGTTGATGCTGCTGTTATTGTCGTTGCTGTTGTAGTTTTTGTCATTGTTGTTGGCCAGTGGGTTGATGTATTTGTTTCGCTATGCTCTTTTGATTCTTTTGTGGCTTCGTGCTCCCAAACCTTGGTGTTGTGGCTGTGGGTTTCTTCTGACCCACCCCTCTTCCACTTTGTCAATAATAATAATAATAATAATAATAATAATAATAATGATTTCTTTTTATTTGCCACCAGGGCGACGGATGAGGGGACAATCACAAAGGACGTACATAAAGTGTGGGGGTTTACATATAATCGAGTGAGAAAAAAAAATCCACAGTATGTGGTGCTAGACTAGAGATATGTAACAGTGGGGTGGGGTCACATAACCGATAGAATCAATTCTCCCCAGGATATGGAAGAAAGAAATTAAATAGTTTAGTCGCACTGACCCAACCACTCACCCACCTCTGTTGCTGCTCCACCGGTCTTTAAAAGAAGAACAATTAACCTTCGCTGATGGGAATTGAACCTTCGATCTCTTGCTAATCAAATTAAGAATAATGGCTTCTAGCACATTGATTGAACAAAGCCACTAATTTAGGGGGTGAAAGCGGTTGATTAAGCATATCTCAGTATATTACGGGTACATTCTTTACTGACCCCCAGAAGGATGAAGTCTGAACATAAAGGGACCATTTCTTGAAAGATATATATAGGGGACCAGTCCATGTGACTCTTGTGGGACATTTAACACACTCACCTACCATCACCCACCCCTGCTGCTATTCATCGTGTGATCTCTCCTACCTTGCCACATCTATGACATATCTATACTGCTGCTACTCATACTGTCTTCTATCTAACCTCCTACCAACACCCAATATTTATTTATCACTATCTTTTTCACATTCTTCCACTACAATCCAATCACTGCTTCCCCCATCCGACCCATACTCATAATCTTTCCCTCCTACCCTCTCGTACATCACTCACTTTTTGTTCACACTTTCAGGTCATGTTTGCCTTCAAAGAACAGTACTATGTAGAGTAGAGATAACTCTTTAGACTGCAGGAGACAAAGCATCCTCTGTAGTGTTGGGGCTATGATAAAATACACCCAGTACACTGTATAAAGTGGTCTTCTCTCTTGCATACTACATCTGATTCCTCTTATACCCAACTTTTCTCTCAGTTCATTTGTGCTCCGTCGTTCATGCACACTGACATTACACATCCAACAGAGCATGCTTGCTTCATTCCTTTCCAGCCACCGCAGATCTTCAGCATTCAAAGCCCAGGTTTCACTACCTTGCAGTATTGCACTTCGTACACAAGCATCATATAATCTGCCCTTCACTCCGAGCGAGAAGCTCTTTGTTGCCAGCAGTGGTAACAGCTCCTTGAACTTTTTCCATCCTGTCCTTATTCTAGCTACTATGCTCTTGTAGGAGACATTTACAGAAGCTGTCAACTACCTCCAATGATATATATATATACATATATACACACATATATATATATCTGTTAAATGTAATGAACTGGAGAAGGAGTATGCAATACCATAGTAGAGTTCAATAAAATTTATTTAGTCCGATCCAGTCTCCTATTACTCTGGTGTTTCCCCGACTTGTAGTTGGTTCATCAGACAAGGAATGAATGTTTTGGAAATAGAGGAAGGTTCCAAAGACCCGAGAAGATCGAGGAATGCTATTGGCTAGTTTTACAAAAAAAGTTAAACCCAGCCCAGAGGAAAGAAAAAGAAAAGAGAAGAAAAACGGGAAAATGTTTAAGAAGTTCCTTTTGCAACCATGAGGTCCTGGGTTCGATCCCTTGCATGGCATCTTGGGCAAATGCCTTTTACCATAGACTTGAGTCAACCCATGCCCTGTAAATGAAATTGTGTAGATGGAAACTGTGTAGAAGACTACTGGATGGACTGTACATGTAATTCAAAAGTCCAGCCTTATCACACTGTGTCATGCTGATTCTACTTCAGAATTACATTAGGGGTACACACGTTTGTGGAATGCTCAGCCACTTTGCATGATAATTCAATGCTTACATTAAGGGTGCAAGTGTATGTAGAACGCTCAACCACTTACACTAATACAATGAGAAGGTAGACCCCTTGATCAAATAACTGGAACCCTCATTCGTTGAAATCAATTCATATATCATTATCATCTTCATCACAATCATTTTATGTCTATTTTTCCATGCTGGCATGGATTTGATGGATCTGATGGTCACACAAAGGACTTATTACAGTCCTTTGTCATCTTGCACACAACACAGAAAAACAGGCCATCTTTGTTGCTGTGTATGTCATGTTTTTGGAATGGTTTTTTACAGTTGAATGTCATTCCTATCACCAACCACTTTATAGTGTGTACTGGGTGCATTTTATCATGCCTGGAGCAGGACTAAAACGTAGTTGGCCAGCGCTGTCGAAGTTTGGTTGGCTGAACGGCCATGTCGGCGTTGTAGCTGCTGCTATGTGTTGCCAGTACATTTACCGGGCGCTAGTGAAGATTAGCGTCGCCGAAAATAAATGCTGACTCCATGAAGAAATGTAGGCTGCGTGTTTCTTTTTCGGGGTCACCACTTTGGCAGATCGAATATATTGGTTGTTAACCAGTCGTTAACAACCAATATAAATAAGATTGTTTATCGTTATATGAACCAATGTCCACCACCGATAGGAATAAGTATTATCGGTTGTTGACCACTGTCAACAACCGATGTAAATAAGAATGAAGGAAAGTACTATATAAGTGTATGTACAATATATATTTATTTACGTTAATACATTAATTAACGGGTACAAGACAAGTTGCTATACACAGAAAGCGGAACACATAGTTGGTGTTTGTGTGCGTGTGTGCGTGCAGTGAGTTCAGTCAGGTGGATCTGACTGAAAGTGCATCTCTAGACCGTGGTATGCCGGTTGATATCTCCAAGCCGAGACTAGGCAATATTAGGAACGAGGCGAACTGCGTCAAGTGGGGCTGACGGAGCCTAATAAAGAGTCTCGTGGCCGAGACAGAATTAACCCTTTGAATCTGGTCAATTACAGCGAGGTCGAGATGTGTGTGTGTGTGTGTGCTTGTCGTAGTTAACGAGCGGGCAGAGTTGACGTATCAATTCTGCCGCGTACGACAAACATGTTGTGAGAATGTCCAGCCACAGCCGACGTGGCTTCGTGGGGCACCTGGAACGAACTGGTATCTACGTTAATAGTCAGTCTATTTATAGTTTCATATGGAATGAAATGGAATGTTCCATATGAAGTTTTGGCGGCAAATAGCAGGAAGACATGAGTGACTAATCTAAATATCACGTGTGCTATGGTGAATATCACCAGTGCCATTAGCCGTTAGCGTGTGTTCACCAAGGTGAAGGGCAAAGGATGAACGTAGTGCAATTTCCTTTACACGCCAACTAGACAAGTTTGTTACAGATCAACGAGTGTGTTTATCTGCCAGAGGGCTGCTACGCTACACCATCAGCCCACTGGCTGGAACTAGTAAAAGAATAAAAAAATTAAATTCTAAGGACATAATTCCTTAATAGAAATTTATAAAAATTCACAACCAGTAATATTTATTATCATTTCCATTTTTTAACTCATAACTGGGTATTTCCAGTATGATTAGATTTCTACCAACATTCAATAAACAAATTACAAATCAGCCAATAAGGTAAGCTCTATGTGGTTCTACAACCTGCTAGAAATAACAACCAATTTTCCATTAACACACAACTTACTATCATGAAAAATATATCTAAGACTACATTGGACAAGGTAGTACTACATATTGCCTGAAAATCATAATCTTTATATCAATAAATATAAATTATACCCTTTGTGGGATTAAACATTTTTTTTTACATCTGTTTTTCATATTTTTAAAAGGTTAAAAATATTCTTTAAATTCACACTTTTAGATCAGTCTTAGCATATTACATATATATAACATTTCCTACACAAACTACTCAATGAGAAATTGCAGTGGTACTATTTTAAGTTCTGTTGACTGCAAATAGTTTACTGGGCCTACAATATAATGTAAGTGGCATAATTTGAAGTTTTAGATTTTAGTTCAAATTCTCTTTTAATTTATCATTGCATTCACTCCTACTTTGTCATTGTCCTTGCATTTATAATTTAAGATATTTAATTTAAAAAAATTATTCTCAGATTTATTTCAGTCATCTTTAATAGAAATCAACTAGTATTAACTCCTGCTATTTTTGAAAAAGACAGCATTGTTGTTGGCATTGGTATTACATATTTAAATCAATATTTTTCTTCCTTAATTCTTTGCTTAATGTTAGTTTCTTTTCTAGTTGGTATTATTTTAATGAAATAATTTAATTATTTATTTTTTCAAAGGGACCTAAGGGTCGAAGTGGTTATCCTGGCTATCCGGTTTGTACTATTTAAGACATGTTTGTTTCTTTGCTGTTTTGTTTTATATTTTTAATTTTTTTTTTGTTCTTTCACTTTATAAGCATTGTGTACAAAGAAATTTCATATGTAAATACTAAACAACATACGTAATTTCTCTTGTTAATATGAAAAGATAACTGTCATCATTATCATCATTTTACTGCTGTTTTTCCATGCTAGCATGGATTGTTTTTTAGCATGGATGGCATTCCTATTGCCAACCCACTTTACAGTAAATTATAAAAAAATATTTTATATTAATATTAGGCACAGGCATGACTGTGATATTTAGAAGTTTGCATTGCAACCGAGTTTCAATCCCATTGCATGACACATTGAGTAAGTGTCTTCAACCATAGCTCTGGGCCAACCAAAGCCTTGTGAGTAACATTTGGTAGACAGAAACTGTGCAGAAGTCAGTCAGATGTGGATATAGATGTGTGTGTATGTGTTTATGTGTGTGTGTGTATCAGCATGGGATGGCAAAAATGAGTGTATTGAACGAAAGTGCCTTGTGGTATTTTCGATTGTCTTGGTTGCCTCCCTTTTCATTATGTTGAGTTTGGCTTTGATTGTCCTCCAAAGTTGATAAAAGTACTGGGGTCGATATAATCAACTAAATTCATAAAAGCTGGTGCCCCAGTATGACCACAATCCATTGACTGAAACTTGTATATCGATTGTTAAAAAGTTATATCATTCTCACCTTTATTGTATATATCATTTTAGGTTTAATTGTAATTTTATTGTTAATTTTAGATAATTAATTAATAATGTATTTCTTCAGCCACTCAATAATCAATTCATTAATTGAATACATCTTTTTCTTTCTACTACTCTAATTGTATTGTCTCTATGGAAGCACTTTAAATGCATGTTTTATCAATTTTTATATGCAAGATCATTATAAAGTCCTTGTGCAATTTTAAATTTGTATAACTTTAGTTCTATATGTGATAAATTAATCTATAAAAAGGATAAGTGAAATAATTTATTGCATTTTTAAATAAATTTATTCTTGAGATTGTTAATTTTCAACATGTCCACTGTCATTACATATACAAACCGTGATGCAATTTTGGAGTTTTAGAAATGTTTTGCAACTGATGTTCAGTTATACCCTGAATCACATTAGTTATCCTAGCCTGCAAGTCATCTATAGCATGAGGTGTAGGTGAATAAACAGTCATCTTTACATGTCCCCATGAAGTAAATTTGAAGTAATTATGAAATTTTTTTAAATTAATAAACAATTGTAATAAATATTTTGATTCATGATGATAAAATAGATGCATGAGGCTTCTAAATGTTCTTTTCTGGTTAATTCTATCATATATAGAATTAAAGTTATGAAAATTTAAAATTGCACAAAGCCTTTATAATGAGCCTTTATATATATATATATATATAATATATATATATATATACCTTTGTAACCTTTCTTAATATGTAGAAGTTTTATATTCTAACCATTAAACAATTTATAAATTTGCTTCAACAAGCTTGTTTTAATATGTTGCTATATCTGCATATCTGTTTTCTTATTATTCCTTATATTATTTTAAATTCATGATTTCAAACTATTTACATATTTAATTCATAAAAGATTCTCTGAATTTTTTTCAAAATACAAAACTAGTTTTTATTTTAAACTGAATAAGTTTAATCTATGATAGTGTAAACTTTATGGAATTTACTGAATATAAATGAACATTTATAAAATTAATGTTTTATTGGAATTAACCAGCTAATATTATACCCATATTGAAAAAGATATGTTTTATTTCATACTTCAATGGGTATTATGAGATTAAATAGTCAGTTTTTAATATGTCTTGATTTGAATTGAAAATTTGATTGAAGATAAGAATTATTTAAGCATATGTTTGATATTAAATTAATATAGAAAATGCTGCTTTAGCAAGATAATGAGATCAGAACAAACTTAACTCTAGATTATAGCATGCTGGTTGATTACATGTAAAATGTCTTCAAAGCTTGCTACTAAGTTATTCTAAGTGGTAACACTTTTTGCAGAAAGAATTTTTAAATTTCTGTAAACATGATCTCGTTATGTAAAACTGAGAACTTTTAGTTTATAGTTTAACTATATAACTTTGTCTTTTTAAGAATCTCATACATAGTATCTCAGTTATTTCATTCAGTAGCTTATTGCTTTCATAGATGTTTCAATGAAGATATGCAAATGAAAAAGCATGCTGAAACCTAACAACTTTCTTGAATGAACTGTAATACTATAATGCTTTTTATTGGTAATTGTTTTTGTTGCATTCTAAGAAATATATCTTTTGAAATACTTCTAATAATGCCTTCACGTGAACATGCATGATTTATAAAAATCAGAACTGCATCAGCAAAACTTAATTGCAATCTGATAAATTTCCTGAATACAGTTCACAATAGCATGTAACATTAAATTCTGAAAGGTTCCCCGAGATTTAGAAAAGATACTGTTAAAAGAATAGAATATAAATAGTTGTTTACTGAATTATCATTCAATGTAAATATATATTCTTCTGTACATAGGGACCAGTTGGTTTACAAGGAGGAAAGGGTGACCTGGTAAGTATTTAGCTTCACACAAAATAAAAATTAAATTAAATTAAAGATACCAAATTTTTGTTGAAACATTTTTTCCACTGCTATATATTTGTTTCAGCTTAGTAATTATAAGTTTATATTTTAGCACAAAAATATCCTCTGGAAATATTTGATGCTTCATATATTTTCAAACTCAAAAGAATTAAAATGACATATCAATATTAAATATTTTATTAGTATCTAAAATTACTCTAAGAATTTCCCTTTCATAAGTCAAGTATTCAAAATTTAATTTTTGCAATACTTTTTATGAGGAACATTTCGAAACCTATATATAAGCTCTTCGATTTTAAAATTTCAGAAATACTTAGTTATAGCATATCACTTGATATAGGTTCATAGGTTACATCCGTGGTTCTCAAAACTCTTGGTCATACACTTTCCCACTCTTAAATATGGTTCACTGTTTGGGAGCCACTGAATTAAGTTAACAAGTTACTCTATTATTCCAAATTGATTTCATATATTTATCTTTATTTCATGTTTACTGTTCGTCTCATTTTATACATAATATCATTAATCTATTTAATTATTTCGTTTTATACATTCAGTATTAATAGATTTCTTTATTTCATAAGACGTAAAATCCAATTACCTTATTCATTAAAAATAATGCACACATTCAGGTTTTCGTTCAACTAATAGTTTTACTTTTTGAATATTATTTCATTATTTTTTTAATTATTAGTTTATTGAATAATTCCCCAAATTATGGTTATAGTTTAATTAATACTAGCATTTACATGCAATTATGTATTCAGGAATAAGGCATGTTCAATATATACCACAATTATTTCAATACTAATTCTATATAACTTATATGACTAAAGAATCGACTGCATGGTGCTATTTGTTAAAATAGTTTGAAATTAAACATAACACTCAGCAATTCATATCAACAAATTTTACTACTTTTTAAATAGCTCCTTATCATAACATTTGGCCCAAAATATGTCTTCAAAAAATAGTAAAGACTTTCTAGTTTTCATGATAATGCTAATTTCAAAATCACTAATAGGGGTAAAATTCTTACCAAATTCCAAATCATTAAGAAAAAGGAGCTTGAAAATAGACTGGTACTGTGTCAAATTGAGTGAATTTGCAATTATATTTATTATCTATTTCATTACAAAAAACTAACTTGAGAGTTGGAGTAATGATGGTTTAAAATCTGTTTTAATTACTATTCATCATCACCATCCTCATTTTACATCTGTTTTCCATGTTGGCATGGGTTGGATGGGTGATTTTGGCTCGAATCGATTCCTGATTGGAGTCACCACTCTCCTAGATGGGTTGGCGGCCCACGTCTCACTCATATGTTTCATTTAGCTTGGTTTCTATGGCCTAATGCCCTTCCTATCACCAACCACTTTACAGAGTGTACTGGGTGAATTTTATCATAGCACCAACACTAGAGAGGTTGTCATGCCTATGGTATGACTAAAGAGCCCTCTCTACCCTATGTTTTCTCCGTTCAATCGTCAACCACTTTACAGAGTGTACTGGGGGCATTTTATCGTGGCACCAACACGAGAGAGGATACCTTGGTCTCCTCCAGGCTAAAGATTCCTCTCTACTCTACAGAGTCTCCATCCTTTGAAGGGAAAATGTGACCTGAGAGTGTGAAATAGAAATAGGAGAGTATGGCTGAGAGTGTGAAATAGAGGGTGAGTGATGCATGAGTTTGGGTGCAGATGTGAGGGGGGTGCATTGATTAGATGGTCATGGGAGAGTGACATCTCCTGTGGGCCAAAGAGTCCTATGTACTCTCTATTCTTTGGAGTGGAGGGGATATAGTCAGAGAGTGTGGGTAGATGGTGGAGAAAAGTGGATGTGATGGGGCGGGGGCAGTGATGGGAGAGGAAATGTGCGAATATAGTGTTCGCTACATGTCGGGTGTTGGTAGGGTAGCAAGCTGTATGAGTAGCAGCAGTATAGGTGTATCACAGGTATGTCAGAGTAAGAGAGATATCATCATAGGTGGGAGATCGTAGGTGGTATGAGTAGCAGCATAGGTGGATGATGGTAGGTGAAAGGGTAGGAGAGATCACATAATGGATAGCATTAGGTGGGCGGTAGGTGAGAATGCTAAATGTCCACTAAGATACAAGGTGGATAGGTAGAGGGTGGTAGTTGAGTATGGACAAGAACCAATGCTAAGCTACATGTTGTGATGAAGGAGAGGTGGAAGTAGAGTGGTTTGAGGTGGGTTTGATAAAGATACACAATGAGGATAAGTAGAGGGTGATAGGTGAGTATGGATAAATCTAGAGCCACTCTATTATGTTTTGATGGAGGATAGACGGTGGTAAGAGATGTGATTGCAGATGGGAGGAGTGATAATGATAGTGGGGGATGAGTAGTGATGGGTGTGGGTGGTGGTGGATGGGCAGGGTAAATAAATCCAAGGATTGTAGATAGATGGGAACTTAATAGAAGTATACTGGGAGAGAGGCCCAGTGTTACAGCCCAGCTCACTATCATTATTATTGCATAGGTGCGCAGTTCTTCTTCAGCACTGCATGTCACCAATCATCACTGTCCTGTGTCATCTCTTCTGTGAGGCTCAGCGTCCTGAGATCAGTCTTCACCACTTCATCCCCCGTCTTCCTCGGCCATCCTCTTCCACAGGTTCCATCCACTTTGAGCACCATGCACCTCTTTATACAGCTGCCATCCTCCATATGCATCACATGCCCATGCCAGCACAGTCTTCTCTCTTGCACACTACACTTTATTCCTCTTATTTCTCTTAGTTTCTCTCTCATCTCATTTGCACTCTATCGTTCATTTACACTAACATTACACATCAGCGGAGCATGCTCGCTTCATTTCTCTCTAGTCCTCTGCATTAATGGCCCACGTCTCGCTACCATGCAGCATTGCAGTTCATACACAAGCATCATACAGTCTGCCTTTCACTCTGAGAGAGAAGCCCTGAGTTGTCAGCAGAGGTAATAGCTCCCTGAACTTTCCCCAGCCTGTTCTTATTCTGGCTATTATGCTTTCGGTACACCCACCTCCACTACTAATTCAGTCACCTAGGTAGCAGAGGCTATCAACTACTTCTAGGGAGCTGTCCGGGCATCTTAGAGAATCTATTATTTCCTGTGTGCTCTTTGTGGTTACTGCACCTGAGCATCTTCCGCATATGAAGTCTACCTTCTCCGATAGCCTGCCTGTGATTCCACTATACCTATTGCGCGTCCATAGGTTACATAGGGAACACTGTATGGAATTTCTTCCTACTCCTTTTCTGCATATCGAGCACAGCCATTTCCCTGATGGTGGCAGAGACATGTCTTCTCTCCTACTTACTAAAACTTTAGTCTTTGCTAATTTTACTTTGAGACCTTTCAATTCCAGGTTTTGGTTCCATGTCTGGAATTTTTTCTCTAACTCTTCTACAGATTCTGGTATAAGCACTAGGTCATTGGCATACAGGATTCCCATGGACAGCCAGTCTTAAACTCCTCTGTTATGTCCTGGAGGACTATGATAAACAGAAGAGGGCTGAGGACTGAGCCCTGATGGACCCCTACCTAAACACTAAATTCGTCACTGTACTCGTTATTCAC